>CAUYRT010099253.1:0-18188 GCA_963574885.1 Lepilemur ruficaudatus | reverse complement strand
TTTATAGAGTGTCTTTTGTTCTTTTGGGTAGATGCCCAGTAATGAGATTGCTGGATCAAATGGTAGATCTACTTGTATCACTTTAAGGTATCTCCATATTGCTTTCCACAGAGGTTGCACTAGTTTGCAGTCCCACCAGCAATGTAGGAGTGTCCCTATCTCTCCACATGCATGCCAACATTTATTGTTTTGGGACTTTTTAAACAAAGGCCATTCTCACTGGAGATAAGTGATATCTCATTGTGGTTTTGATTTGCATTTCCCTGACCATTAGAGATGTTGAGCATTTTTTCATATGTTTATTGACCATTATTCTGTCTTCTTTTGGAAAGTTTCTGTTCATGTTCTTTGCCCGCTTTTTGATAGGGTTGTTTGATTTTTTCCTTGCTGATTTTCCTGAGTTCTAAATAGATTCTAGTTAGCAGCCCTTTATCAGATGTGTAGCTTGCAAAAATTTTCTCCCATTCTGTAGGTTGTCTGTTTGCTCTCGTGACAGTTTCTTTGGCTGTGCAAAAGCTTTTTAATTTGATCAGGTCCCATTTATTTATTTTTATTGATGCTGTGATTGCCTTTGCGGTCTTCTTCATAAATTCTTTGCCTGGGCCAATGTCTAGAAGAGTATTTCCAACATTTTCCTCTAGAATTCTAATAGTTTCACACCTTAGGTTTAAGTCTGTTACCCAGTGTGAGCTGATTTTTGTGAGAGGTGAAAGGTGTGGATCTTGTTTCAGTCTTCTACATGTGGCTATCCAGTTTCCCCAGCACCATTTATTGAATAAGGATTCTTTTCCCCAGTGTATGTTTTTGTCTACTTTGTCAAAGATTAGATGGCTATATGAGGATGGTTTTATATCTGGGTTCTCTGTTCTGTTCCACTGGTCAATGTGCCTGTTCTTGTGCCAGTCCCAAGCTGTTTTAATTACTATACACTTGTAGTATAGTTTGAAGTCTGATAAATTGATACCTCTCATTTTGTTTTTATTGCCTAAGATTGCTTTTGCTATACAAGGTCTTCTCTGGTTCTATATGAAGCGCAAAATTGTTTTTTCTGTATCTGTGAAGAATGATGTTGGTATTTTAATAGGGATTGCATTGACTCTGTAGATCACTTTGGGTAATATAGACATTTTAACAATGTTGATTCTGCCAACCCACGAGCATGGTATGGTCTTCCACCTGTTTATGTCCTCTGCTATTTCCTTCCTCAGTGTTTCATAGTTCTCCCTGTAGAGGTCTTTTACCTCCTTATTTAAATATATTCCTAGGTACTTTATTTTCTTTGTTGCTATTTTTAAGGGAATTGGGTCTTTGATTTGGTTCTCAATTTGACTGTTACTGGCATATATGAATGCCTCTGATTTGTGTGTATTGATTTTGTATCCTGAGACTTTACTGAATTCATTTATAATTCAAGGAGTCTCTTGGTTGAATCCTTGGGGTTTTCTAGATATAATATCATATCATCAGCAAAGAGTGAAAGTTTGATCTCTTCTGTCCCCATTTGGATGTCCTTAATTCCGCTCTCTTGTCTGATTGCTATAGCGAGGACTTCCAGCACTATGTTGAATAGAAGTGGAGATAGTGGGCAATCTTGCCTTTTTCCAGTTCTAAGTGGGAATGCTTTCAAATCTATAAATGTAATTCACCACACAAAACAGAAGCAAAAACAAAGACCATGTGATCCTTTAAATAGATGCAGAAAAAGCATTTGACAAAATACAACACCCTTTTATAAAAAGAACACTTAACAAAATAAGCATGATGGGGCTTACCTAAAAATGATACATGCCATATATGAGAAACCCACAGCCAACATCATACTGAATGGGGAAAAATTGAAAGCATTCCCACTTAGAACTGAACTAAATTTTAAAAAATAAAATAAAATGTGCTACTATCAGTATTTCTTGACTGGGTCTAGTGCTAGACCCAGTGCTAGAAAGTTATTTCCAAGTATGTGGGGCATTTTTGTTTCTTATCCATGATTGGAGATCTCTATTAACATATAATGAGAAGTCCAAGGATGTTAAATATCTTGCAATGAATGCATGGGGCCATCCTTCATAATGAAGTATTATGTTCTTATACTCAAATGGTAACAATTTAAGTGTCATGGAGAAACAATATGTGTCTAACTCAGTCTAGAGTTAGCACTATGTAGCTGTGATTAGCACTAGGGTCACCCGATTTTTAATCCCAGCTATGTCACTTACTAGTTATATTATTTTGAGTCATTTACACTCTTGTAACTTCAGTTTTCTCATCTGTAAAATGTGTTTAATAATGCATTTTAGCAATGAGGTGAGAAGAGATGAGAAATAAAAAATCCTAGCACATAGTTGGTTTTTTAAACAGGTGGGAGCTATTGTTAACACATTCTTGGAAGCCAATATTAGCCCTCATCCTCCTTGAAGTCCTCCTATTCCACCTGAGAATGTTCTTTCTTTCTTCTCAACCACTTTGTTGTAGTCAAGAGTCTTTTAGCTCCAACATAAAGGGAGTTGTTCAAGTTATCTCAAGGAGGAAAAAAAAGAAGTTTATTGACAAGGTACCGCATCAGTTAGGAGTTTTTGTGTTATAAGAAACAAAGTGAAACTGACTTAATAAAGAGGTATATTAGTTCAAGTAATTTATAGAATATTATAAAATCCACATAGACAATGTATATAGTAGACTATAAACTCTGTGACGGCAGGGGTTCTGTTTGTCTTACTTACAGTTGGTTTTATTCTCATACTGCATATAGTAGCCCCCTGGCAAGTTCAGACCCTGACCCTCATAGTAATAAGGGCTGCTGCAGTACCAGATTTCATATCTTTACACCCACTAGTCCTGGGGAAGAGAATGAGTACTTCCATTAATAGTGGATCCCAAGGAAGAAATAACTTCTCTCTCTCTCAGAAACTGCTTGCATCTCATAGGCTTTGGAATTACTAAACCAACCACAGGGGCTGGGGCAGGAATTGGAATTATTTGAATAAAAAATTTGCTTAATCTAATTAGAACCCAGCTATGAATTTGAAAGGTAAATCAAACCTTACCCTCCCACAAACAACTAAGAACGAGGGAGGGGCAGCTTCTCAAAAATCAGCAGAATTGTCAGCAAGAGTGGGAGGGAGGTGGGATAATGTGGTATAAAACATGACCACTAAAATATAATAAGGATTATGGCTTAGAGTTTTCCAAGAACAGAAAATAAGTAGGCAGACAACTGCAAAACATTAATTAGATAAGGCTCTAACATGTGCCAAGCCCTGCTTTCAGCTCTGAGGCTATAACTATGAACAAAATGGCGGCACCATCCCGACCACATGGAAGCCAGTCTTCAGGTAGAGAAGACAGTCAAACATAAAGACAATTAAGACTTAGAAGTCCGCTTCCTATGAACAATTTACTTTTGTTTACAGGTCTATTCACTTGGAATTTCAAAGAGAACGCAACCACCACTATCAACAGGTGTCAGTGCTGGGCAGAGTTACTATGCTTTTGTTCTGATACATAACGTTTTTTGCAATTATGATAGCTATAGAGTTTTTTTTTTTAATTTTGTTTTTTGTTTTGAAAATGAAAGGCTTCAAATTGTGGGGAAAGTGTTACTTTAGGAGAAATACATGAAGCCCTAGCAGTGCTGAAAAATAATGGCATGAAAGAGTTGTATGGATGTCAAATCTACGTCTTGGTCCAAGTCTCTGGAAGCTTGAGAAATTCACAGCCTTCACTTCCCAAAGGGAAGATGAAGTGGTGTTCTTAAAGATGAGCAAGTCTGTGAAAGCAGAGAGAAATAAGATACTGGGAGTTTGCTTGCCATGCTTGAAGTCTTATATTAACCATTATTTTCAATAATTCTTTCACCACTTAGCCAAACAAGGAAACTCATTTTAAACGTTTTGGATGTTTATGTTTCATTTCTTCGAGTAGATTATATTATTTTTCTCATATCTTTTCACCTTATCTTGTACACTGAGCACACTGGTGATATTTAGTAGTATCTATCAGTAGTAATTATTTGTCATTGGGTTAAATTAACCCAAATAAAAGTGTAAGGGTAGGGTAAATTTTTGAAAAAGATATAATATTTGTCACTGATTCCAAAACTCTATTTTGTCCTGCTAGACTCTTGGAAAAGAAATTAAATCGTAAGGTCACTGCAGATTGTAACCCTACTGGGGGAACTTAGCAGTAAATTGTTAATCAAGTAATGAGAAGCAGTAATGAAAATTCATTCTTAAATAAACTATGCTGATAAACAGTGGAATTTTTGCAATTATTAATATTAAAGAGTCTGTTTTCAGGAAGCTGAAAAAAAATCCATGCTGTGGTCAGGGATATAACCAACTTTTCAATATTACACAAATTATATCATAAGGAAGCCTATGGTGACAAGTAAAATATAGACCAGGCTGTGGACAATATCTGGTTCATCAAGCAGAGATAAGTGTCAAATCTATTTGCAGGGCTTCTTAAACAGGGATCCATGGATGTCTTCACAAATTCTGTGAAACATCTCTCCACTGCCACTTCTGGGAATGGAACACAAGTTTCTGCGTGTTTCTGTATGACAAAGCTTATCTTTCTGGGGAAAGTGTCCACAACTTTCTTCCAATTTTTAAAGATATATAAAAACTAGAAAAAAATTTAGACCCACTGTTCTATAGTTATTATTAAGGAAAATATGTGACCAATAGAAACAAAGTCCTCGGTATGCCATGATAAGTTTGGTCCTATAGTGCTTTGCTGTTACCCATTAGATTCAATGTGTATCTAGTGAAGATTTTTGGTGACAGGTATCTTGCAATGCAAATCTGAAGTATTGTATTCCCCATTATAGCCAATGGGAACTCTGTCTTTCTAGTCAATCAAGTATGACTCTACACTCGCATCATCCTTGAATCTGCTCTTTTGTTTATATCTCACATCTAGTCAGTTCATCAGCAAATTCTGTTGAGTTTAACTTCATTGTGTACCTACAGTTCGACCACTGCTTTTCATTTCCATTGCCACCACCATGGTCCAAGCGACTGTCACATTCTGCGTGGATTATTGGAGTAGTTTTTAAATTGGTCTCCCTGCTTTTCCATCTTGCGCCTTCCACTCTACTCCCTCCATAGCAGTTGCAAAGCTGCTGTCAAACTAAAGTCAAATTACACATTTCCTGTGTTCAATACATTCCAATGCCTTCCAATTTTATTCAGTGTAAAAACCAAAGTATATTCTCTGCCTTATAAGACCGTACATGACATGGCTACTCATGATCTCTCAGAACTCATCTTCTACTATTCTCTCTCACTCACTTGCTTCTAGAGTCATTTGTTTCTTATTGTCCCATGAATGTATCAAACTTACTCCTGCCTCAGGGACTTTGCTTTGGTCTGCCCTCTTCCTGGAATGTGCTTTAACCAGCTGTCCTCACAACTTGCTCTCTCCTTTTAGGTTTTTGTTTAAAAGCCCCCTTTCCTGGCCTGGCTACCCTAATGAAAATCTCAACTTCACCTGTCTTACTTGCTTTATTTTTCTATCTGAAATATAACATATATATTTACTCTGTTTATTGTCTTCTCCACTAGAATATAAGTGCCTTGCAAGCCAAGATTTTTGTTGGTTGCATGCACTGTTATTTCCCCAGTGCCTCAGACAGCACCTAGTACACAGCAGGCATTTAATAAACACTTGTGGAACATGTGGGAACTGCATAGCTGGATTACCCTGTATTTGTTACTGTGCTTTCAAGAAAGAGGGACATCCCGTTGTTCTTATTATTAATAGTTCTAGATCCCAATCAAATATTTAGTTGTATTTGAAATAAAATATTTTGTATTTTAATTGAGACAGAGTGAGTAATTTTATAAATAAATATATATATGTAATTATATATATAGCATTGACATCAGACAGACCTATATTCAACCTCTGGCTTTGCTATTTATACATTTGTAAAATATTGATGATAATAATGCCCACCTTGCATGATTCTTGTGAGTATGCAAACAGTTGGCAAATATCAAGTATTTAATAAATGGTCTGACTTCTCATGGCAGTGATAAAGGACAGATAAGATTAAAGGAAGAGACTGACAGTTGGGACACCACTACTTTTTTTACAACTAACCAAAAATGTCCATGTCATATAGCCAAGCATGGGTAATACTTCAGACTTTTTCATTCAGAATAGTAGCACTCTGCCATTGCTTAGTGAAATTAGTAATTTTATACTAATTTCATTAAATACTATTTTTGTCTTGCCACATACTACTTTTAAAAAATGATTTAGAGCTAATTTCTATAGCAGGCTTTATTTGTCATTTTGTAATTCAGGCAGATGACCTTTGACTCAGGCAATTTTGTCTATGATGACAAATAATGAGCTACATTAATAGGATTCTATTGTGGTCAAATTATTCCATTCTCATTAAATTATATAAACATATATTTCCCTAAAAGCTATAATCAGATGTACTGTTCTTATTTGCATTGATTTGATCAGCATATTGACATCTTTTGCCTGAAGAGTCTCCTTTGGGAATATTTGATGAGTATTTATTGGAATTGTCTTCAATAGGCGGGGAAAGTACAGGATTCAGCAAATTTCATTCCTCTATTTTAGGTTAACAAAGACAAAGAATGTCATTATTTGGGCTTTTAATTGCAATAATTAAAAGCTGATAGCAGTTTGCATTGTTTAAGTAACTTTGTTAGGTAGGTGAATAAATAATAGTCATCAAACATGTATTAATCTTATTTTGATTTGTGACAGACCCTCAATGGCCCAGGGCTGGGATATTCCAACTCTGGGAAAGCTGTGAACTAGACTGAGAGCGCTTTGTGCTCCTAATGATGAGATTATCCTCTTCTACTATCACCTAGGGCCAAGCATCTGGAAATTAAGTAAGCTACTCAAGGCAAACCCTCATGCCCTCTATTAAAATTATTTTTTCTCTTACTAGGGCCGTTTTTTTCTTCCCTGTGTCCCAAGTCCCAAAGTCTCCTTGCTGGAGAAGATGGTTCTAATAAAAGAAAGGAGGTACCCAAATATTGGAAATTTGCTGTGTTATCTTTCCTCAAGGTATTTTTATTGAGAAATAGGTCTGTGAGAAGAGAATGATGGTCAAATAAAGCAATAAATTAGCCACAGTATACATCCAGAAAGTGCAGGGCCAGTGATTTGTATCTCAAACCACTCCAGGTAGATGCACACCTACCTAAAAGACTAGTTAAACATATTCTCTCATCCTCCTTACTTTATAGAACACCCAGTGGCTTATCTAATGGTGTCTGTTTAATATATTTTTAAACATATTTTTTGTTGTTCATTGGTCTCTTTATTATACACAAACTCCTCATATCTATATATCTTCTCATAGGATCTGTTATAGAATTCTGTATAGAGTGGACATATGCTCAATACCTGCTCGACAAATGTTTGGAAAATTAAATTGAATAAACATTGACTGCCCTCAACTGCCCTTACTCCCTAGGAGGCATATTTGGACCAATTAGCTACAGTTCTTCAATGCAATTGTGTAATGGATATAACTAATATTTGGGGTGCTCAGTTGGTCACACAATTATTTATTCATTTACACATCCATTCATTTAATTAATATTTACTGTGTTCCTACCACATGTAAGGTGCTGGAAATATATGAACAAATTAGATTGATTTCCAAGTCACAAGGAGCATGCAGTGCTAGCGACTCCACATAAAGTAGTGACCGATAGGTTTGGCCAAATATTAACTCTCAAGCCATTAGAGAATAGTCTATTATCTAAATGTGTAGAAACTTTGTGTGTAGAGCCTCACTTGTGCTAAGGAAATAATGGCATTATCAGTGCAGAACGGGAACTATAAAATTCCCCATACACCTTTCTTTCCTAAAATTCATCTATGTTAAAGTACTCTATTTCATTCATTCAACAAGAAAGCAATTATCAAGCAACTTATTATATTATGTTCTGGGCATTATTCTAAGTGTTGCAGAAACAAAGGGAAAAATAAAAGGCATTTGACATGATTAAGTATATGGGATGAATAGATTACCCACATGCATGCAATCAAATAACTATGAAACTCATAAAAATAACAGCTTTTGCCATTGTGTGATATGGATATTTTGCTTTATTTTTCTTTCTTTAAGATACATAAAAAAAATAAAATCTTAGCTAGGATTAAACTTTAGTGTTTTTTCCTCCTATACATATGAAAGACATCTTATGCTCTTCATAAGTAAATTGTGAGATAATGATTTAAGAATACATCTATGATAACATTAAGAGTAGAACATAATTTTCATTACAAGTCTATTGTTTGTATCTATTCAAACAGGAATCTCAACTTTTTTGACCAAATAGAAAAGCAAATTTAATAAATAAAATAAAATTATCAAATAAGTTACTTGGCTGGATTTATTAGTTTATTTGAATGGTCAACCCAGCATAAATATTCCATTATTTATATTTATAGTTACTGAAACTGGTCAGGTTCCTATGTTTCGTTTACTCACAAAAGTAAATTAAACATGTCATTGGGTCAAAAGTATATAATATGCAAAGTTAATATTTCTCTAAATGTTACTTTTTTCATATTATTTTTTCCCATACAAAAAGACATAGAAATTGTCAGTTTGCAGTATCTAATTTTTGACTTTTGGAGTCCTGGTGATTTTTGTTCTGTTAATCTGACATTTCATTTATATTGTCATTTCCTCTTCATGACATTTACAAAATAAAGGAAATCATTAATATTTCTCTTATTAGTATATCTAACAATTTCTTTGTAATGACCTGATTTATATCTCTATCTATATTGTTGCAACATAGCATATAATAACCCCCAAGATTGAATTTTTTTCACTGTAGGGTTGAACCCTCCTAATTTGTCAAATCTGTTATTTGAACAAGTTGAATTGCTGGCTTTTATCTCAATTTCTTGACTGCTGCTTAAGAGGATTAGAGGCCTTGGTCAGCTACACCAGGGTGGCTAAGAGTAACAGGCGCCATTGCAGCTCAGATCCAAAAATCAATGAAATGCAGCTCATTGAATCTGATTGACTGAACCTCAACTGCCCTGTGGAAAATGCTTAATGCTGGTCTTTTCTAGTTACGCAAACCAAGTCAAACAGAAATCAGCAGCTACCTTCTTCCTTTTAAATACAAATATTAGGGAAGGAATAGAAAGGGAGAGAGATAACAGCAACAACAAAACTATGAAGAAAAGAGGATGTGAAAAGCTGTCCTTTGTGCTCAGAGACAGAGTGTGATTTATCATTTTACTAAGTGTTCAAGTTCTCTGATGAGATAGTCTTTTAATTTTAAAAATCACTAAAAAATTACCAGTTATCATCATCTCAGTTTTTTCTTCTAGTTTTACTAGGTAAATTCACAAATACAAACTATCAAAACTGATCTTTCCTCTTGAAATTTTTTTTTCATTTGGGAAGTTCTAAAGGAAAAATAAGTATATGACCTTTCTCATTTTTCACTCTATAAAAAATACCGTGGAATAGATGCATTTATTCTGATGCAACAAGATATTCTTTCCTCTGTTTCCATTGTGATTGAATGAAGTATATTAGTGATCATTGTTCTCATATATTTAAGAGGTAAAGGAAAAGAATAATCTCCACCCATTTTAAAGGTATTCATACAAGAAAAGAGACAGTCATCTATTTCATTTAAAAGTGAAGTGGGCTTTTTTTTTACCTAAAAAAATTATTATTTAAAAAAATGGGTCAAAATAACTGGATGTGATATTAAAATAGTTATTTTGTTTTGTTTTGTTTTTGAGGTGTGCATTTTTATTGAAGATCTCAAGTCAGTGTACAGGTAAGCCCTGGCTGCCTCCACACCTCCACCTGCTCCCAGGGAGATCAGAAGTTATCAGAAGTTATGCAACTTAAGTTTACTATAATCACTCAAGAATCTAATGAGCCCTTTAGCAAAAGTGATTCCTTTAATTCTAAACAACTGGGCAATATTTTCTGGGAAGAAGAAAGTCCCTGGAGAACAACAGTATTTTATATCATAGAATCAGTATGTTCTAGAGATTTTCAAACTATATTTTGCAATTTTCTGATTACAAAGATCAGAAAACAAAACCCTGAAAGTTCAGAGACTTGACCCAGGTCATAAACCAATTGAAATTCGTAAAACGAAGAGTAAGGAGTTTGACATGAAGAATTTTAAGAGGCTTTCAAAGAGTAGAACAATTAAATAACAGCTATTTTTATATGAGTTGGAATAGTATTAGGATCATCTTGTCAACAATTCTAATTTAGAGGTTGTAATTCATTTGAATACGTGATGCTTTAAAATATAAGCACTTTTTGCCGGGAGGGAGATGAAACACCTAGATAAAGTTTTCAGCAAATGGCAACCAAAGCAGGAAAATAGATTTAATATACAGGACATAATTTCTAGTGATGTTGTTTTATTTTTCTATCTAGAACTTGCCTTTTAATGTATGGGATCTTTTCATGTGGTGTGTAAGTAGATGCCCTCAAGCTGTTTTCTCACCAAAAGGCGAGGCTGAAACTGAAGCTGTTTTGAAGTGGTTGGTCCTTATGTTAAAACAGGAAATAACATCATCCCAAATAACTTTTTACAGAAATAAACTTTTCTGAAACTTCAACTATTTTCCTTTCGTCACTATGAAGGTATTTTTGCAATAGAATAACTTGGTAAGAAGTGAAATTTGGAATAAGTCAACGTTCTCATTAAAACAAAGTCATCTGATAATTACTGAGAACCATAAAACAGCTATTGAAACCTGAAGCATCAGAGAAGAAAATCGTTATTGTATTAAAGGAATCAGCAATATTGTTTATACGGCAAAAGAGTAGTTCATTCAATAAGAATCTTGTGACATGATGCCGGCATGGGTGCAATAAACTTTATGGAATGGCTCATAAAATTAGACTAATTAAAGATAATCTAATTTGGACAATTTTATCTTCTGGAAAAGAAATGTGATGTCATCCTCTGGGAAGAAACAGTGTTTAGTCTCTAGGGATGTGCTAAAAAATTTTTTTTTTTTTTAAAAAAAACCTCACAAGATATGTGCAATAATAAGAATTAGGGTTGATCCAAAGACAGTCTTAGATCTACCCATTGCCTCTCAAAAGATCCACCACATAGACTGTTAAGCCCCATAATTATCTCCCCTATTTGTGACAAGCGTGAGCTAATCAGTCTCTGAGGGAGTTTTCCAGCAGATACTGAGGAGAGTGTGTGAGCTTCACAGTGCTCATCAAGCTATTTTGTACTCAGAATCGCAAAGACCTGACCAAAGTTCATTATCCTCATCTAAACCAGAATTAATTCAAATTAAGAAAAATAGACTTTTTAAAACGCCAAGTGCTTATGATTTAGAACAAAGAGTCTTCACTATTTTTATAGCAGCAACATAGGTTCTAGCTGCCTATAATCCCATATTAAAAGATTAGAAAAAACATCTGAAGAAATCAGAGAGTGTCTAATTGAGGTTCTTGCCTTTAATCCTGCTAGCAGACTCCCTCTTGGATATCAAGATCTGTCAGGGCTGAGTCAGGGGAATTCTGTAAGGAAAAAGCAACCAAGAGGAATATAACATATTCTTTCCTACTTAAGAAGTAAAAAGAGAAAAACACAGTTGGTGATATCAAAACATAAGCCAACACAAAATTAGGGGAAACCCCAAAATGGATTTGTAAATATAAGCTAGCAAAAGTGAAGAAATAAGTTTAATCTTGCTCTTCTATAATTTTTAAACCATTGTGCAATACAGGGTACACAAATAAACAAAAAATTTATTTGAAAGAATAAATAATAAATAGCAACAATAAAAATAGAATTCAGACTAGCAAGGAATTAATAAACTATTTGCTAAACATATTTTGCTCTTATATTGATTCTTAAAGTATTCACTATCTAATTGTCTTTATATAATTCCATTTAGTGATCTTACCAGAGAATTATATGTTATGAGGACTTTCATATCAAAACTAAGAAATGTTACTGTGAAACAAAGTTTTCCTGTATAGCTATTATTTAATTGTGCACAATACAATTTAGAGGGTTCAATTCTTGAAATTAGTATTTAATGCTTATTTCATGAGCAATACTTGAAATTAGCATAAGAAAAATGAAAGAGTGTATTTTGTTTTAAGAAATAAAAAATATTTTATAATATAATAAAAAATAATAATCAAGAAGAAAAAGGGGGAAGAAAATAGTGTACTAAAATCAAAATATACTTTAAAATAATATCATGTTTTAATCACAAAGCAAGATATTTGCTTTCCTAATTGCTTAGAAATTGATATAAAATGTAAATTATGCAAAGATATCTAATAAAAATATACATGTGTGCATGGTAAACATTTCTCTTCAGCCTATTATTCATTAATACTGTAAAAAGTTTAATTTGCTGTATATTGGGAAAGTTTTCTTATATTTTCATCATAAACTAACGTATAGAAAAATCATTTAAAATATTTTAATAAGCACTTTAATATTTTATTAACAATCTTTTAGTAAAAGATGTCTTTTTATAGTAAACTGGATTTTGAGGTATAGCAAAAGTCATCAGGAATCATTCTATAATACAGAAAAACTTGGAACTTAGCATAAACAGGGAAATTTAATCTAACAAGTTTTTCTTTTTAATTTCAAATGAAAAACCACTTATAGAATAATATCTTTTGATCTGTACATATTATCTCACAAGAAATCACACACCTCCTCTTCAGAAAACACCACACCATTATGTGCACATGTTATTGACATTTTAGCAGGATCTATACATGTTTGTGTGGATGGTCTAGATAATAACATTCAGAACATAAAATTCTTGGTAAAAAGTAATTGATAAGTACTTTAATGAATCAATATACCATCTTGATGAGGATATTCATTTTTAAAATCCCAATTTGTTCTGATTTTTAAAAATACAATTTACTCTATTAAGTGTTGAAGATTATGAAATTAGCAGAAATTGGTGACAACATAGTGCTACATGACTAATAAATATATAGTCATTGAGAAGGGGAGAATTAAGAAACTCACAAACAGTGACAAAATTCAATATGAGTAGTTTATCTTAAAAAGGGCAGTGGACAAACAGGACTGTGTTTGAATATGTGTGTGTGTCGGTGGAGTGGTTAGAGACCAGACATAAATTCTCTAATTCCTCCACAAAATTTGTAGTTGTCATCCTATGACTTTATTGAATTGGCCACTGCATGAGGAAGCTGGTATATCTGAACCCTTTAATCACCAAATATCATATGGGAGTTATAACTCACTAAATTATTTGATTTATAGTTAAAATAGCATGCTCTTTCAAGGTTGTAATTTTAGCCTGACTTCTTAGAGTTTATCTAACAAAGGAAAAATTATGAGCCATTTACATTTTTACAAGATATCGAATTATAGCTTAGGCTTTTGTGTTGAAAAATGGAAACTAAATATTTAACTTTAGTATTGTAATTTAATCATTAAGCCAGTGTAATGATTATTATAATTTAAGATCTGTACTATGAATAATAAGAAAAAATATGGATAATCAGAAATTACCTGAAATTCATGAGCATTGTTAAAAAATAAAAAAAAAGAGCACATATTATCTTAGGATATCATAGGCATTGTCCAGGGATGACGACACAAGAAGTGGCTGTGACTTGCTTAAGGTCTGTCCCACATGGGGTGGAATTACCAGCTGTATGTTAGAAGTGTAAAACCTCCACCTGACTAGCGTAGAGGAAGGAAGATCTATCCCATGCATACCTAGCCTTGTCTGTGTAATAAACTCACACAGGAAAGTTTTTAAAATCATGATGCCTAAGCAGAAACCCAACTAAAAATAAATGTGAAAACCAAATTTTAAAAAACATCCAGGCATCAATGATCATTTTAAAGTTCTCCAGGTGATTCCAATGTACAGCCAAGGTTGCGATCTATTGATCTATACTGACCCTTCTCTCTTTCTGGCAACCTAGAAGAGAATCCTAAACATTTTCTTGGAATTGGAGCTTCCTAATTAACTAGAAGCCATTAGGATAATTCAGTGGGTCTCACACTTCTTGCTCTCAGGTCCCCTTTTCAGTCTTAGAGATTATTGAGGGCCCTGAAGAGCTTTTGTTGATGTGGGTTATTTGTATTGACATTTATTCTGCAAGAAATTAAAACTGTGAAATTTAAAAATACTAATTGATATTTTTTAAAATAAAGGCAATGACCCCTTATGTATTAGTATAAAAAACATAACTTTTATTAAAAATAATTATATTTTACAAAACAAGAGTATTGCTGAGAGAAATGGCAATGTTTTAAAATTTTAAAAATCTCCTCAACGGTTGGCTCAATACAAGGAAGCTTGGTTTTCATATCTGCTTCTGCACTCCATATGTTGCAGCAATACAAGTCTGGAAAAGTTTGCTATGCACTTATGAAAGAATGAAAATGAAAAATGCAAATAATACCTTAGTATTACTATGATAATAGTTTTGACTTCAGGCACCCTTCCTGATGAGCCCCAAGAGCTCCTCGGACCACATCTTGAGAACTGCTGACATACTCACGGTAGCCTCCACAGTGCAGGTGAACACACATGTAGCAAATCTGTTGTCCCTAAAAGGCTAAGACAAAGGAACCACTTGGATATACGTAATAGATACTTTCTGTTACCATTTGCTTGGTGACCTGTCCGATTACGCCATTATAGGTGTTATTTCAAAGAGTGACTTAATTTAAATAGAAAAAATCACTATTTCAAACTTCAATAAATGAATAAGTACCTCAAAAACATGATTTATGCATTGAATGATTTTTGCATGCCCAAAAGATTCAATCCTTGCAACCCCAAAATTGTGTTAATAATTGGTGAGACAAGACATAAATAAATAAAAGTTTACAGAGGAGTGTACTGTGAGGTCAGTATTTACATATGTGTTCTCACTTTGCTATCTTTTTCACTTAAGTTATTATCATCTTAGGGAGATAATTTATATTTTAAAATATGATGAAAGGAAAGGACTGCTTTGTGTTAGGTAGCTATTCTGACTTCTTAGTGTGTCTAAGGACAGATCCTCAGATAAATAGTTTATATTGTTTCTAAGAACTTTCAGTTGTTTACTATGATTTGAAGGTATCCTCAAGTTCATGTGCTGGAAATTTGATCCCCAATGCGGCGGCGTTGGAAGGTAGGGCCTAATGGATGGTGTTTGCACCATGTGGGCGCTGCTTTTGTAAATGTATTAATGCCATTATTTTGAGTTTCTTATAAAAAGGACGAGTTCAGATCCTTCTTACTCTTTCCTGTGCTCTCTTTGCTCTTCTTCCATCTTAGCACTCAGCAAAAAGGCCTTTGTCAGGTGCTGGCTCCTCAACCTTGGACTTCCCATCCTCTAGATCTGTAAGCCAATACATTTCTGTTCATTATAAATTACCTAGTCTGTAATATTTTGTTATAGCAGCACAAAACAGAAGGAGACATTGTTTTTGCTGCTGCTGTAGTTGTTTTTCCTCCTATCTTTTTTTTTTTAAAGCTGATAACCTTCAAATTTAAATAATATTCCATTGGATTTATTTCCTCTGACCTTAAACAGGGTGTTACCTTGTCGGTTTGTACCTTTGTCCTTGTTATCTGTACATTGCATATGCTATATTACATATGCAAAACAGAATGCATACACATTCAATCTCATTCTTTCCATTTTGACCACTGTTCACACTTATTATGGTCATATTTAATTCTAATTCTATTCTCCAAGATATCAGCCATTTTTTCCACCTGATGTCATCAGCAGACTTAACAAGCATACTTGATATTCCATCACCCTGGTCATTGGAAAAATGTTAAATAGCACTGAACTGGGAACTGACCCCTGCAGAACACTTCTTGTTATATTTTCCCTTTAATTCATTCCCCAAATGATACTTATTATCTGCATCTTTAGATGTGTACCAGATAAGATTGGCCAATAGTCTTTTGATACATAATATATTTCTAATAATTAAGAAATACTCTAATTGGAAATCCATATAGAACTCTTATAGGACTGAATGCTTCTCATAAAGGAGAGAATTATGCATATGCATAAATGGGCTAAAATTGGCCCTTATAAGTGTAATATGAAGTCATGAGGCAAGGAAAAACCCATACTGTATTGAAATGTCCATTACTTGCTTCATCCTTAACTAAAATCCCCATACAACCCATGGGAAATTAGAAAGAAAAATAGCATTTTATAAATCATTAACTAAAGTTTTCACTGTAGGTATTCTATTGGTAAATTATGTCTTAAATAACTATTTTTACTTCTTTTTCTAATTGGAACATCCTATCTAGTGAAGCCTTGCTTGTTTCTTTCCCCCACCCTACCTCTAACACCATCTCATCCAAATAGGCATGGTACACACACACACACACACACACACACGCACATCTCTTTATTAAAAAATAAAATAATAATGGAATATTGCTGATTATATTGATTTTTATGCTTATACATCTGAATATATATATTTTAAATTATTTCCTTGATTAATCAAACATGGCAGGATTCCATACTATTCACGTATTAATTCTGCTTTCCATATAGAACAAAGTAAGAGGATAGTAAAGCAAAATGGAAGTTTTTCAAAACATCACAGGGAGGGTAAAATTTAACATAATTTGAAACTATTACAGAATAAGGTAATCAACTAATAAATATTTATTAAAGGTCTAATATGTATTTGTATAAAACTAGATGATTGGAAATGTTATAAAATAAGACAACTAACCTCGAATAACTTTTTAAGGGCTAATAGCTTAGTTTTGAAGACAAAGCTAAAATGGTTGATGCTAACAAAACAATACAGGGCATTTTTATTGCTGAAATGTACTGTGTAGAATACACCTTATAAGATTTTAGAGATGATTAGATGGTATTGGTTTGATAGAAAAAGTCTATATGAATGAAGACTTGAAGGATGAGTAACATGTGGATAGACGGGGAGCAAGGTTGAGAACATTCTAGGTGGTAGAAAAGAATGTCTAATAGAGAGGTAGTTATGCAACATATAAATATATAAACCATAAATACATAAAACAGCAAACTCTAACACATATTCTATGGGTGCCTGTCTTTTACAGGTGTTGGTGAGCCTGCGTTATATTCCAGAATTCTTAAGGTGGTAGTTTTTACAGACAAGTTCTGGAAACATAAATCAGAACTAAGCCAGTGTATCAATTTTCTAGTCTGTGTAACAAATTACTTCCAAATTTAGCAGCTTAAGAAAACACTTACTATCTCACAGTTTCAGTGGTAGCCAAGGGCAGCCTAGCTGTGTGGTTTTGTTGACTCAAGGTTCTCAGGAGGCTGCGGTACAGTTATGGGCTGTGGCTGTAGTCATTGTAAGGCTCCACTGAACAAGGCTGGCCTTGGAAGATTCTTTTCCAATCTCACTTATATGGGTCTCTCCACAAGACTGCCCAGGGAAAGGGAGCTGGTTTCCCTTGGAGGGAGGGAATTAAGACAGAGTGAGGGCAGTCAAGACAGAACCAGGTCTTTTTACAACTTAATCTAAAAAGTGACATCACATCGCTTCTCCCATAGCTGATCATTAGAAGTGACTCAAGAAGTCCATCCCACACTCAAGGAAAAGGGATTATCAAAATCCAGGAGGCAGAGATCGATGAAGGCTGTCTAAGAGGTATCCTACCCCAGGTGAAGACAAGGTGGCTATCCGGTAGGGGAGAAAAGAGGAAATTGACTCTCTCTCTCTCTGGGCCTCATGCTCTTGGGGCTAGAAGTCAGACAGTCCTGAGGTCTTTGAGAATTCCTCCTTATCAAATATGACCTAAACAACAGTCAGGAATTTGGGATTTAGGAAGGAATATAATTTAGGATAAGATGGCTTACAAAATGCAGTTCATCTCTCCTTCATGTTATTCTATTTCCTCTTTGTTATTATTTCATCCCAAGATATAAAATAAATGCTGTTTCCATCATCATTTTTGCTGAGGCAATGACAAGCATTGCTTGTCAATCATAGTACTCTTGCATGGAGCCTGTAAGTGACCTCAGAATCTTTCTAGTACAGTGTCCCAGATGTTTACGATCAACCAATCAGAGATGAGAGGTGAGTTTCCATCCCAGTGATCATCTCTAGAAGAGAAATGCTTCAGCTTTCATGAGTATGTGGACATGATTTATGAAAAATTTTCTCTAC
>CAUYRT010099252.1:0-21843 GCA_963574885.1 Lepilemur ruficaudatus | reverse complement strand
ATTTTGGATTTCTAGCCTCCAGAACTTGAGAGAATAAATTTCTACTGTTTAAGCCACCCAGTCTGTGGCCATCTGTTACAGCCATCCTAGCAAACTAACAGAGAGTCAGAGACAGAATCTACTCAGGGCATCCCTCTACTGAATCAATGCAGGAAGAATGCCAGCAAGTTGGTTCTTACCTGCCCGGGGTGCTGTAAGTATCGAATGAAAAAATGCATGGGAAGACCCTGAGAAAACCATAAAACACTGTACCCCTGGACTAGTATTTATGATGAAGGGGCGGGGATAGCGCTCCCGAGTGTATAGAGGTATCAACCTGCTGGGGTACGATTCAGGCCGTGTGTTTCTAGCTCTTGCCTACTGGTCATCTTACCGCCCAGCAGCACCCCCTACCAGAAAGCGTGAAATTCAACTCAGGTCAGCACTTGGACCTGGGCTGAGTGGAGGCAGAGGTTTCACCAGTTAGCCACAGTAAGGCTCAGGGATTATCTATGGGTTTCAATTAGCCAAGAGAGCAGGTCTCTCAGTTACCATGAATAATCGAGAGAGGGGTGTATGTCCCAAGGCAAATGATACTTTGTGCCTAAGCCACCTTCCCACGGAGAATACCCAGCCTGCCCATCTCTTCAGGGGGACATAACTGCCACTCCCCACCCCTTCTGGGAGGATGACCCCAGGGATGGATGGTTGCCAAGAGGCCCTGGAGCAGCCAGCAGTGTGCAGAATGCTGTTATCTCGCAGACGTGAGTCGGACAGGTATGCATGGGAAGCTACAGCTGTGTTTCAACGCCTGCAGAGAAAATGTAGGGTTGTACTGCTCTTTGTGGGCACCGCTCTGCACTGTTATGCTGACTCAAAGCACCCTTTGAAGTCCACGGGACCTGTTATCAACGAACACTAGGAACCAAGCCCTACATGCCAATTTCCATCATGCACAACTATTTCAAAAAGACGCAGGGCAGGAAGTTCAAAAGAATGTGCCCGCAACTGCAGCATGTAATCTACGAAATTGCAGGCACTGCCTTGTCGCACAGGGCACACAGAGCAGGTGCTTTGCAAACGCCTCCTTGCCAAGAAGTCTCTGCTGAGA
This sequence comes from Lepilemur ruficaudatus, assembly GCA_963574885.1. Classification (NCBI taxonomy): domain Eukaryota; kingdom Metazoa; phylum Chordata; class Mammalia; order Primates; family Lepilemuridae; genus Lepilemur; species Lepilemur ruficaudatus. The sequence goes on along the minus strand of CAUYRT010099252.1, from coordinate 20,753 downwards.
ATTAATGGGAATTTCCAGGTCTCTAAGCATTTCTTCTCCCTAGATTTCTTAAATTTCTAGCACTTTAAAAATACAGGATTTCGCACCTGTTTGTTTCAGAAATACTTGCTAAAAACAGATCTGCCAAAAGGCCACCTCTAAAATTAGTCATATTTCCTGCTCTGCACAACATAGTAAATCATATTTTTAGTAACTCCTTCACTCCAGGTATCTGGCATGGTCATGCTCTAAGCATGATTATTGGCAGCTTACTAAGCAGGCAACCCTCACTTTTAGCCCCAAAATAGCTCCAACGAAAGTGATAAACGGGCTTATTTTTTTTTAACCAAAGGTTAGAACAGACATTTAAACATCTTAACCAATCAATTTTGTGCACCCCACTTGGTCTCTTAAGGAGACTTGATCACAAAAGGTAATGATGGCCCCAACTGTCTGCCCGTGTTTTGCGTTTGCCTGCCTGCCAAACCAGCTCTACACCCATGCTTTCTCGATCAAGCTTTGCCAACTACATTTTACAGTTTTTTAAAACATTTACAGTTTTTTAAAACATGTAATAGTAACCTTTTGTGTGCCAGAGACTGTGATTTCATAGATATCACAAACCAACGTCAAGAACAGAAAGCACAACTTGTCTGGGTCTTTCAAAGTCATTATTCGACACTCTTACTCAGCAACATCATTCTTTGTCTCAAAGCCACAGAAAACGATCCTTTTCAGAATCTGACTTTGTGAACATTTTTCCTGGTCAAATCATCAACTTACCTTCAGTCAAAGACAGTTGGCCCTGATGGAGAATATGCTGATTAGAAGTTTCACGTGATCAAGTGAACTAGTTATTTTTAAACCAGATTAAGAGACTGCATTAACTCATCGCTAAAGGAGAACAAAATTAGGTCTCAACCCAAAGCCATCCTTTCTTTTCAAGGAGTAAAAGGGCCATCTAGATTCAAATGACTTCCAGATAAACTGCTTCAGGAGAAAAGGAGGCAAAATACTGTCTTTCAGGCAGTGGTGGCAAAAGGAGCCTCTTGATAAGACAAGGTTGAAGCCTGAAATGGAAGTCAGGAAGAAGTGGCTGCTTTTGACATCTGGACTCAGACAGAGATTCCCAGGAAACTCTGGAGGATTTCACCCAAAGGTTTTTGGAGATGTGTACCAAGTTGAAACACAACACACAATGCACACATACACAGCCCCCATACCAAATGCATTCAACTAGCAATACTATAGATTTTGGTGCAAATCACCTAAAATAAAGTGCACGGTTTGACAATGCAGCTATGAAGCTGGCCATACTTAGGGTGCCCCTCACCTTCCCTTTCCCCATCCCCTCTTTCAGCTTTTGCATGAACTGATTCCCCGAGACAAGCTCCCCTGTATCCTCCCACTTGGGGTGGGGTGGGGAGAATACACCTATTTCTCACTACAGTGTTCATGACTTCATAGCTCCCCAGATATGGTCCATGTCCTTTAAAACAGAAAGGAAAGGAAAAAAGTGAAGTGCTTAATCCAGAAAGTATGCACCCAAAGAAAGGAGGAAGTAACGGAGTCTGGGTCATTCACATCGTCCACTGTCGGGGACACTGCAGGTTTGATGACCCCCTTCCTTTGGTGGTCTTCCCTGCTCTGCTAACTCAAGTAACCCTTCTCCCAGGCTGAAACCCACTTAGTAGCTCACCTTTTCAAAAGACCTTAAGGTTGCAAACAGCCTGAGGTTGCCTTCACCTTTGCTTTGGCCTTAGTTAGGCAACACCCTGAATAGGAGCCGGGATGGGGACTCATTAACTCAGCAATCTTTCCCAAGCAGAGTCAAGCACAAAAAACACATTTTAATCTCTACAATCTGCTAAAACCTGAATCTATTAGTTAAGCATTAAAGGTGTTGGATTTGGGAGATCAACGCTATGAATGACACCATTGTTTCTTTAAAGCTGGCAACTGTGTGAACTAAAATCCAGATTTCTCCTGATGCCTCAGTTCCTGGAGCACGGATTCTCAGGGCTAGAGAAGAGCGCAGCAGGTAAACCAAGTTTTTCAATATAAACCGCCCTCCCCTGCGGCCCCCCTCCTCTATCCTAAGAACCACCATCCTTAACCAGATCAAATCAATTGGTCCAGGCAGGGAAATAATGTTACATCCAATTTATACCCCATCTCATTGCAAAGAGAAAGTGAGATTCATCATTTAAGAAAGATCAGATGGGAGGGGAAGGGGCGTGGGCACCTGGGGTGCAGAGGGGCTCCTCATGTGGGTCCCATTTGGGCAGAAACAGCCTGCATTCCAGGATGCTCAGTGGGCCCAGCGCGGAGCTCGGAATACATCCCCAGGCAGTTCAGCCAAGGCCAAGAGCTTTATGCTATGGAGCAAAAATGCACGGCAGAGGAGCCGGAGGCACAGCACGGGAGAGTGGAGAGAAGCCAGAGAAGCGGTGCGGCAGGACCGGCGAGAAGAATGTAATGTTTGCAATTACGCTGTCAGCATCAGGACTCGCCTCTTTCTGCTACGTTTAGAGAGAAAATACGCATGACCAGACCGAGTCCTATACGTTGCAAATGAAAATAAACTTCTACCACCAGGGCCAAAAGGAATTTACACAGGAACACAACAAAGTGAGCTCACTCTAATTAGCCAACTGCAGCCTCGCAGCATCCTCTCGCCCTGAACCGCCGGGCCTTGCGTAAGTCAGACAGCTCACCACGCGCCAGGAGCAAAGCTGCCTCGCTCCCTTTGGACTAGAATGAGGTTTGGAGCTTTTTTTCTTCTTCTTTAAAGAGTTACTCAATTCAGTAAGTTCACACGGAACACTCCCTGTTTGCATGGAAATTCAGGCAGGAGGCACTTTTTTTAAAACTACTCAGTCTAACACTACTTACCCAAAATAAAGGGTACCTCACTCGGAATGGCTGTGTTCACGGGTGATGGAGACCAGCGCTCAAATGCAAGGGCTCCAGGACAAAGTGGGGATACGGAAGAGAACCTGAAGGCTGGGTGAGGCTGGGGTCTGGGCAGGCAAGGCAGCTTGGCCCTTGGCCAGGTTTCATGCACAGCCCCAGGCTGGGCAAAGGGTCCCAGGGCAGAGGGCGGAGGGCAGAGGGCGGAGGGTGTGGCTCCCTGGCTACTTGCTGGGTTAGGAAGCCAAGCTCCCCTTGTCCCTCTCTGCTGCTGACGCCTCCCTGACCCATGGGCCAGAGAGGCTACTCCCCCTCCAGTGCTCAGCAATCCCCAGGTTGCTTGGGAGGACCGACAGCTTGGGACAGCCCCAGCTTGGAAGGGCTCCAAGCACCCAGCCTGGGGTGACGCAGCCTCAAAAGTCACCATTTCTTGGGTTTCTTCTCACAGATCTAAGTTACACTTTAGATCTACCTGCCCCTCACCTGGCAAGGTTTCACAGCTGTCTAACTTCTAACAAGGCTGGAGAGGGGCCCCTCCAGGTCTTTCGGGAGGTCCTCCTCTCCTTTCCCTTCTTCTAGAAAGATAAGAAGGCATCTCCCAAACTCTGGCGGTGTCTGTGTAGCTCTGTACCTGCCAGAAGCTTCCACCCTGGGGCTCGGGGGATGGACAGAGGGCAGTGGGGGATGGAGGGAAGAGGACGAGAATGGTGGGGTGAGGATGGGGGCGACATGGGATGCAGGGGTGGGTGGATGGAGACATGTGGGGTGGGGGTGAGGAGTAACGTGTTGAAACCCCGCTCTGAGCACAAAAAATTCCCTAGCCGCCCCAGCCCACAGCTGGAGAGGAATGTCCCTAAGGAGGGGGATCAGACGCTGAGCACCCCAAAGGCTGCCTAATCAGCTTTCCTTACCTCCCTCCGACCCCCCACTCCCAATATAAAGGGTCCACGTCCTCTCCCCCTGGTTCCTGCCTCTCCACTGATCTGCCGCCCCTACCGGCCGGGAGAGCACAGGACCCCCCCTACCCTACCCCGCGCTGCCGTCCGCCAGGCGGCGCCCTTGCAGGAGCAGCAAGGCTACGCGGGACGGCTTCGCGGGTAAATCAGCCGCCCCGCGGGGAAACGGACCCCAGATCGCTCATCGTAGAGGCCGGGTGACCTGGCTGCGGGGACCTAAGCCCGCGTTTGACTCGACCTCTCTTTTAGCCCGAGAGGAAAGTCAGGCGGAGGCGCCCGGCCCGGGATTGCGCAGCCGGACTCCCAGTGCAGTGCTCTCGGCGGGGCCCCGGCCGCCCCTCCCGCCGCGGTCCCGCAGCGCGAGCGCGGGCTGCTCACCTTCTCTCCGGTCAGCACGTGCAGCCCCTCGCGCACCTTGGCGAAGGAGCCCTCGCCCAGCTTCCTGCTGCCGATGAGGTAGTTGCCCACGCGCTTGTGGTGCTGGAAGTCGCGGAGCCGCTCGCGGGGCACGCCGCTTACCCAGGCCGGCAGGAAACTTCCCTCGCAGGCCGCCGCCGGCCTGGCCGCGTCCTCCGCGCCGCCGCCGCCCCCGGGCGCCGCCGGCTCCCCCAGGAGCCCGTCCCCCGCCGCCGCCGGCATCGCGCTCGCCCGCGGCCCGCGCGGCTCCGGCTCGGCTCCCGCGCTCGAAGCTCTTCCTCCTCCTCCTCCTCTGGCTCCCCGGCTCCTCCCGCCGCCGCCTTGAGCCGGGCCCCGCCCGGCCCAGGTCTCCGCGCCTTGCGCCCCGCGCTCACGCCCCCTGCGCCGCCGAGCACGACGCGCAGACAATAGCGGCCTCCCGGGCGACTGGGGACGGGGGACCCCGCCCCCAAGAAGTTCTTCCTCGGAGGGTCGCCCGGACCCCTTTCAAGACACCGGGATCCCTCCCCTGGTCCCGTCCAGGAGGCTGATGACAGTCGCCCTGCTCGGGCGCGCGGGGAGGGGCGCGGTCCGGCGCCTGAATCACCGAGCCCCGGTGCCCGGTCCCGGAGCCGGGCGCCTCCGCAGCCTCCGCCTCGCCGCCGCGGTCCGGTCCGCACGGGCTCGGGGCCGGCTCGCTCCCTCCTAGCCGTGCGCCGGGCGGCCGCTCCCGCCGGAGAGAAGCGCGCGGCGGGCTGCAGGCGCCCTCTGGAAGGCAGCAGAAGAAAGCCCCATTCAGTTTGAATTTGCAGAAATTTAATCCGGTCGCGGGCGGCGGGAACAGATGCGAGCTCCACTCCGCTGCCCGTGCACTTTCAAATCCCTCGTAGCCCCTCCTTCCCCGCGCGCAACAGCCAAACTCGACCCTCGCTGGAGAGGGGAGGGTTCGGGGAGGGGAGTAGCGCGGTGGGCGGCGGAGCTACCTGAGCGCCAGACAGGGGGACCCCGCGCGGCCTCGGAGACGCGCGCTCCCGGGCCGCCGGAGTCGGGCCACCTCCGGCTGCGCCTCTCGCCCGGATTCTGGGCTTGGGTTTTCTGGACCTTTCGGCGGGGAAATTCCCCACTAGCCGCATCTACTGGGGGCGGGGGAAGGGAGCGAGGCTCTCTCGAACCCCGTGGACTGTGGGTCGCGTTGAGTGCCCCAGCCCAAAGTCTGGCACACAGTAGGACTCCCTGGACCTGGGATGGATGGATGGATAGATAGATGGATGAGTGGCAGAAAAGATGGGGAGGTGGCAGGGCGACTGCCCGGGCTCGCGCGCAGACGGATTGCTGTGGTGGAGGAGGAGCAGCCGCAACGTAGGGAACAGGGCGTTTGCTGCCTGTCTGTAGCTTACACCTTTGCCTTCCACTGAAATGGTGCCGGTGATTGCAGGAGGAGGTGGACCAGCGCTCGCTGCTCCCCGGTGCTTTGTTCTGTGAGCGCTGTGACTGTGCTCATCTCACAAACAATTGCAGCTGCCCTGATGGCTCTGGACCGTCTCCAGGATCCCCAGCGTCTTCTCAAACCGAAAATGAAGACTCCTGTGAGGGAGAAGCTGGAGGGGTAGGTCCGGGCAGGCATTTACAAAATGCTACCTGTTGAGGTGCCTGCAATTTATGCAAACTTCACCTCTGATCGTGCAACCTCAGAGCTGAAAGGGAGGATTTGGCCCTCTCAAAGTTCCTTGCATTGTTTACTTCTCAGTAAACAAGTATAGCATCGACCCACATCAGTGCTTTGAGATGGGGGTGGCGTGAGGGGATGGCGAGACAGCCGTCGTTAATCCAGTGTCTTGGGGGCTTGCTGACCCATCCGAAAAGTGACCCAGAGATACGCCTGCTCTAAATAGGTCTAATTTTAAATATGCTACTATATGCATCTACTTACATGTTCCAAGTCACCAGCCTCAGTTATTATGATTGAGCATATTGTGGTTTTTTTGTTGGTCGGCTCATTGTTCCCGTTTTCCCATATTAAAGATACATTTTAAAATGTTTTTCTTGCTGTGCTTAAAGGGACTTCTTGGCTCCCACGCCACCAGGACAATTCCTGCAAAGTCTGTCCAATTGCTTTGATATCTCTAATTCAGTAAACAAATCTTAAGAGGACAGTTACATGGGAGGGGGATGGTGCCAGCAGGGTAGATGTTCAACAAATGTCTAATGAGTGAGGAAGGTGGAGCTCATTCTGGGGTCAAAACCATTCTGAATCTTCTATCAGAAAAGGTCTGGGAGTTTCCCCAATGTTGTATTAATGGAATATGATTTTTTTTAAATTTTAGGACATTACCTCTTTATGAAAATTTAGAGATTCATTTAGTATGGTTTAAGGCAAATTTCAGAGACTGTTCATCAAAGTATCTTTATGGCCTAAAAAAAAGTTTCATAAAAATGGTGGGAGACATTGACAATGAAATAGAGATTTTCTTTTCTTTTAATTATCCTGTCAGGGTAGAGGTCAGGAAAGGGGTGAGGAAGAGAGAAATCCAGGCCCGTTAAATCTTTTTCAAACCTGCTGCCTGGGTTTGATTCACGTTCACTGCTAATTCCATAAGCTGGGATGGATGCCAAAGAGAAGTTCAAATCCTACCCCTGCCTCAGCTTAGTGACTGATTTTGGAACCGCAAGTCCTGTTCTCTGAAAGGGCCTTATTTAATAAGCAATAATCTCAGAAATTTCTTTATGTGAGACAAATTAGGATTTATAAAACAATGTCTTGCCCTCATATTAGGTATGCAGAAAACATCTGATGGAATAGCAATAGCGCAGCAGCATTGAAGATTCTCTGATAATTAGTTCAAACTAGATTTCTAGGCTTATTCTCCTGTGGAGTTTCCCTGGGTACTACGTTTTGGCTGTTTTCATCCAGGATGGGCTTCCTACCTCCACACCATTGCCTATGCCATACCCACGCCCGGCCTGCTGTCTCAGACCCATTTCCACCTCACTCAGATGTTCCCTTCAGCATAAAGCCCTCCCCAACCAATGAGCTACAAGATGCTGATCACCCTTCTGTTCTGTCTTACTACAGATCACTCACTTCACACTCCCCTTATGTCCTGTATGAATGTCTTTCTTCTCTTCTAGACCCATTGAGGACAGAGGCTGTGTCTAGTTTTATTTTTAGTCACACTACCATACCTAGCACAGTTCCTGAGACGTGGTCATTGTTCAATAAGTATTTATTGAATGAATGAATGAAAGTGATCATTGACGGATTCTCAAGTGGAGTTTATTGCTCCTGACAAGCAAGACCCCATCTGTCCTGGGGGAGGCATTACTAATGACTTTCTAAAAGTGTTTTTAGCTACATTGTTGGTTGCCTTTGGGCATCAACAAATATAATTGTTTGTCTTGTCAAAGATGGATCATTCTCTAATTTGGATGAGTTAACCCTTTAAAGAACATTACTCATCACAGTGGGCTGGAAAGCCTCGAACAGCTTTCTCAGTTGACTTGTACCAGCTGCTTCCTTCTTCCTCACCATCTCCTCACTCCATATGGCCGGGAGACCGTCTCTGTGCTCCCACAGACGCCAGCTAGAAGACCCAGCTGGAAGCAGTCAAAGACAATTAGAAGTAATCAGGCTGGCATAGCCAGGAAATGAGAATTGGCTAAAAGCGACTAGGCTGGCAGGAGCTGGCTGGAAACTGGAGAAGGGACGGGTGGCAAAGCAAAGACGGCAGACAAGGATGAAATTTGCCTGAAGACATCCTGTGAACACTACATGATAATTCTCCCTAAACAAAGCATCCCATAAATAACAGAGGCTGGACTTGAACCTACGTCCCCAGAGTTCAGGTCCACCATTACTCTTTTCACAACACCCAGCTGTTGAGTGTGCACCATGTAAAGGCAGAGGAAGAAAGGATTCCTCAGGCATCAAGGCTCGTGTGCAGAGGCAGCCCGGCATGGTGCTGTCGCCAGCAGCCCACAATGAAGTGCTTCTCTAAAAGATCGTGACAACACTGCTCTCAGTGCCTCAGTTTTCTAAAGCTGTAAAAATGAGGTATTAGGGAATTGTGAGGATTAAATGAGATTATGCATACAAAGCCCTCAGCTCAGCGCCTGGCACATTATAAGCACGTGGGTGAATTTTAACTCTCACTCTTTCCATACTGCTGTCATCATCACGACACTGAGAGAAGTCACTCAAGAATGCCCCAGAAGTCCACAAACACAAGGCCCCTGTTACTGATGAATCCCAAGGCATGATCTGTAGGTTGGATCTCTTCCCTGAATCCAGAGTCCTGTGGCCAACCCTCTTCAAATCCACCAGGCTGACAGGAGCCCTCAGACTTACCCTGGGATCACCTACACACACATACACACACACACACACACACACCTTCCTATTCCTTTCCTAGGGCTTCACCCAAATTCACCCCCAAATCTAGCAGACATCCTTGCATCCTCTGCTTCCTGCCCTCATATCCAACCCATCAGCAAATCCTATGGGCTCTGGCTTCAAACAACACCCACCCGTGACCATTTCCCATGATGCTCACCTCTGTCACTCTATTCAAGCCACCATCCTCTCTCACCTCCTAACTGGTATCCCTTGCTTCCATGCCAAAGGCAAAACCATCTCTTTGGAATGAGAATCAGGTCACATCACTTCCCTGCCCCCCAAACTGTTCAGCACACCCCAACAGAAAAGGTACCCCAAGTGCTTTACCTGATGTGTCCCCTGTGTCTCACCTCCTGAGAGCCAGCCCCTGCTCTCCCTGCAAGCCACCACGCTCTTCCCCACTTCACAGCCTGGCATGGTGTTGTCACCAGCAGCCCACTATGAAGTGCTTCTCTAAAAGATGAATCGTGACATCTGCAAGAATTTGTTCTTGCAGTTCACTCGGTGTCTCAGCTCAGGCTGCCATAGCAAAACACCTGGACTGGGTGGCTTAAACGACAGACATTTATTTCTCACAGTTGTGGAGGCTGGGGAATACAAGATTTAGGTTCCAGCAGATATACATAGAAATTTACTGTAAGGAATTGACTCACATGATTATGGAGGCTGATGAGTCCAAGATCAAGGTGCCAACAGATTCGGTTCATGATGAGGGCTCTCTTCTCGGCTTACCAATGGCTGCCTTCCTGCCATGTGCTTATATGTTCTTATAAGGACACCAGTTCCATCATGAGGGCCCCACCCTAATGACTTCCACTAAACCTAATCACCTCCCAAAGGTCTCACCTCTAAATACCATAACATTGGGGGTTAGGACTTCAACATATGAATTTGGCTGGGGTACACAAACATTTAGTCCAGAACACTATGCCAGCAATGCACTTCTACATCTTCTGAAGTTCCTCACTTCATTCAGGGCTCTGCTCTCTTAATCAAAAATCAAGGGGACTGCCCAGGTTCCCTAATCACCACTAATCACTCCATCTCCCTCTGTGTCTTAGTTCAGGATGCTCGGCTCTTCTTCATGCCATTCACCATTAGCTATCAGAAGAATGCGCATTAAGTGTTTATTGCCTCTCCCTCTCTCTCTCTCTCTCTGTCTCTCTCTCTCATTTAAGGTCTATGAAGCCAGAGACTGTCTGTATCCCAACATCCACGTGTGCCTGACACACTATAGATGTTCAGTAACTGCAAAACGGAGGTTCATCTCAACTCCTGATCTGTCCACATGGGAGAGGAGGGGGTTTCTGGGCTTTGTGTGGTCGTGGCACCTGCCGAATGATGGAATGTGGATGGTGACACCAGGCCAACCTCCTGTGTCTGCTGCTCAGCAGCCGCTGACCTGACATTCAAGTAAAAAAAAAAGGTGCATTCTTTAAACCAGCTGCTGATAGCCGCCTCCTGGAGAGCTGGGCTCTTATCACAGTTGTCCCTCCATCAGTCCCCAGGAGCTGAATGTAATGGCTATTTCGGGAAGAAAAATGTGTGCGCCCCCTCCCAGCTATAGATGAGCCCAGGGCTGTAGGACTCCACATCTTAATGTTTGGCCTTTTCCTCCAAATCCCAGATAGAGGCTATTAAGAAGGACTGATATTTAAAATGTTCTGCAGGAAGAGGCCATCATACATACTCATCTGAACCAGTTCCCTTGCACGTATGTCTCATTTGGAAGTGGCTTCTCATCTTACGTTAACACCAACGCCATCCCTATGGCCCCGCGGGGCCCACACCATCTGCATCCCACCCTCTGGGACCCCATCCCTTTCCTCATCCCACCCCGTCTCTGACTTCCCCTCCCCTCCTCACTCCAGCCCAGCCACACTGGCCTGTGTGTGGGGTCCAATCCCCCAGCGGGTCCTTTACATTTTCTGTTCTTCGGGGTAACTTTTTCCCAGATATCTACAGGGCTGGCTCCCTCTCCATCTTCTGGTCTTTGTTCAAATGTCACCTTCTCTTTTTTGTCACTTTTTCTCTACAGACTACAAACTTCCCCCAGGCTGTGTCCCATCTCCCTGCACCCCCTCTCCTTATTCCTTTGCCTGTTTTATCTTTCTTCCTGGCACTTACTGCCATCTTACCGGTTCCGTATTTGTTTTGTTTATCATGCGTCTCTGTCCCTAGAATGCCCCTCCGTGGGGCTGGGATTTGGGTTCAGGATGCCATGCGTGGTGCCTGAGCCCTGGGGAGGACTCAACACAAATTTCTGATGATTGAATGAATTAGTCACTCATAGGGTCTGTCATTGCAGAAGGGGGACTGTAATAAATGAGAAAGCAGGAAGGAGAAACACAGCAAAGCTTGGTCCTGCTGGAGAAAGCATGTGTCGTAAGGGCATGTGGGAAAAGATCAATATTCATGCCACAGACGTAAACCTCCATGACGAGCTCCACATTTGTATTATAGCAGGAAGGGAAAGGTTATTTTGTTAGCACCAAGGCTGATTTGCAGCCTCTGGCTGGGTGCTAACCCCTGTCCATTTCTTACGAGGGACTGGGCAGAGCCTGCTGCAGCGAGCGGTCTACAGGGAAGTGGAGGATGAGCACACGCAGCCCTGCCCCGGGCAGCGGTGTGGCAGCAAGTGGAGATGCAGCGAGGGGAAGTGCACCCTGACTTAGCCCACAGGACAAGGCTTTGGGGCTGGCTGCCGGAGCCTGGCACAGTCAGGTGGAGGATGCAGACAAGGAGAGACAGGCGCCCCCTGCTGGCTGACTCAGCTTTGCATCCCCTCCACAGCCCAAAGAGGCCCAAGGAATTCCCCGGAGAAGCTGGAGAGCAGTGCCTTCCTCACCAGCACAGCTCGGTGGCCCTGGGCAGGGTACTGAACATCTCCGAGCATCAGTTTTCTTCATCTGGAAGAAATCTTCTCCCTGTTATTCCTAAATCCCAGGACTGTTGCCAGGATAAAATGAGGCAAATTATGAGAAGATGTTACAAAAATTGAAGCTATTTTGGTCATTGTTCTTAGCACAGCAGTCTTAAATCAAAGTGGAAAGTGTCTAGGACACAAATCAGAAAACAATAGATTTAAAATAAAACAAAGGGTGAATGGTTGAAAAAAACATGGTTGTTCAGGGCCTCTTCGTTCCATGGTGGAGACTTTCTGATGAGCATCAGCGTGGGATATAAATACTCCGGGTCCCATGTCATCCACATACGTGCCTCTACCCCAGACCTCCTTAACCCTCATCTCCCAGTTTTCCCCTCCCAGGCCCCTGATCAACCGGCCAAGTCATTTGTTATTGTCAATGGGTGTGTGCGCAGAAAGATAGATAGAGACAGATATGATACCTAGATAGAAAGAAATCAGATGGATGATTGAAAGATATATAGATAATAGGTGATAGATAAACAGATAGGTGATAGATAATGGATGACTGATAAATAGATAATGGATAATTGATAGAACAATAGATAACAAATGAATAAAGTATTGCCAGATAAAAATTAAGAGATAGAAAGATGATTGACAGATAGAAAATAGATCAATAGGTAGATTGATCAATAGATGACAGACAAGAAGAAGAAGGAAGCAAGCAAGGAAGGAAGGGGAAGCTAGACATTCTCTTTCGACACTAGGTCGATGACCTGGTGCACCACTGAAGCCCCACTCATTGAGGTCCCCTCACCGTTGTCTTTGAGGCTCGGCCTGAGTGCAACTGTAGTGAAGTCACTGTCTGTGTTTGGTTTATATCCACACACACACCATCCAAGATCCAAGCTCACACTTTTTCCTCTTCCATCAGTGGGTGATCAGGGATCCCCATTCCAAATGAGGCTGTGGGTGTGAGTTGAGGGGGAGCCCCTGGTGCAACAGTAGGGAAGTATGGAGGTCTGGGCTAGCTGCTGGTGTAACTGGCATGGGTCCTCAGGCCCTGCTCATGTCTGATCCCGGATGCAATACTTAAGTCTTGCCATGGATGCTGCTCAGCCCACCCAGCCTTAGAGCCTGATGAGCCTGTGCTGGGCAGTTCTGGAGATATGTATGGTCACTTGGTGTCCCATGTCCAGATGCTCCCTCTCTACCAGGGTCCAGTACACCAGGAGTTGTTTTCTGAAGAGCGTAAAATTTTCCACTGCAGGTGTCATGACCTTGTTCCAGAATCCTATGGTCTGCCTTATGCTTCTCCCTGTGGGACTTACTATAAACTGCACATGGTGGCCTTTTCCCACCACTGATATCTCTAGTAACCTCAGGTCTGCTGCGTCATTCAGCTTAGGCAGCAGAGCTATTTGCACAGCAGCCAGGGTCTACTTCAGAGCCCTTCTCCGGGCCTGACTTATAGGGAGAAGCCTTCTGTGTAACCCAGTTTATGAGTCAGAAGAAGATTCCCAGGTATGGAACTTGCCATCTCCAGAAACTATGAGACCTAGCAAGCACTGTGCTTCCTTCTTCATGGTGGGAAGTGCAAGATGCAATAATTTTCTTCTTTACTATGGAGGGATGCCCCAGCGTGCCTTAGATCACCAGACGTCTATAACTGACGTGGTAGGACTCTGAAACACAGGGTTTATCTCCAGTGATCCGGATCCCATGTGTCTTACCAAGGACTTCAGTACACTAGCTGCATCTTGCTCCTGCATCTGCTTGACATGAGGCTTTGACATATTGGACCCAGGTGCTGTTCTGCAGGGTGTGCAGCTGGTCCAGTTATCTTCACAGTATGTATGACAGAGTGCAGTAGAGTTAGTGTAGCCCAAGGGAAGACTAAATATGTACTATTATCTGACCTAAGTGAACCCAAACAATTCTTTTTCTTCTTTCCAATAGTGATGGAAAAGAATGCATTCACCAGATCAGTGGCCACATACCATGTCCTAAAGGCTAAGTTCATCTGTTTTAGTAAAAATGCCATATCAGGCCCAGCAGCTACCATTTGGGCTACTTCCGTTGGAGTTTGCACTAGTGCACTGTCATTGTCCAGGATCCAGTGGTTTTTGCAGGGTCCAGGCTGGTGAATTAAATGGAGATAGGTTGCGGACAATCACAACTTCACCGTATAAGCCCTTAAGGGTGACACTAATCTCCAGCATTCTTCTTGGGATGCACAACTGTCTTTCAGTTTTAGGGCCTTCCACTTGACCTTCCCCACTACAACATCTCTCACTCCACAGGCCAAAGAATCACGGCAGCAGTTGTGGCAGGTACCAAATATGTCCATTCCAATCGTACATTTGGAAACTGTGGAAACAACCACCACGTGAGTCTGTGGATGCAGTGGACCCACAGTGTGCTTGACCTGGGCCAAGACTCCATGATCATCTGACCCCTCTCTGCCCTCACTCTAGCAGGGGGTCCACGATGAGGCTTTAGGTCTCTGGGTATCAATTCAGACCTAAACAGTCATTGAAGTGTTGGGTATTTCCCTATATTAATTGTTTATTACTGTGTAACAAATTACCCTAAAACGCAGTGGCTTAAAACAGTGATAAACGTTCATTATCTCACAGAGTGTGGGTCAGTAATTTGGGAGTGACTTGTCTGTATGGCTCTGGCTCAGAGTCTCTGATGACCTTGCAGTGAAGTCATGGGCTGGGGGTACAGTCAACTGGAGGCTCGACTGGAAATGGAAGATCCAATTCCAAGATGCACAGCTGGGAAGTTCATGCTGGCTGTTGCCAGGAGGCCTTAGTTCCTGGCCACTTGGACCTCTCCAAAAGGTGGTTTGAGTGTCCTCATCACATGGCAGTTGGCTTCCTCCAAATGCTGTAATCTTTAAGAAAGGGCAAGGCAGAAGCCACAATGTATTTATGGCTTAGCTTTGGAAGTCACACTCCATCACTTCCACAATCGCCTATTGGTTACAGGTCAGCGTGCAAGAGGACCACACAGAGGCATGAAGACTAGGAGGTAAGAATTGCTGGGAACTGTCTTGGAAGCCAGCTATCACACCCTTCCCCTTGTGTATGGTCATCCAAGTGAGTAGCCACGGGCACCTCTGGGGGAGGATTGGCTGGGTCATTATTGTGCACAATTGCTGTCACATAGTAAAGTTCCCTCTCAGGAAGACCTAGACTTTCCTTAAGTCAAAGGATTCCAGGTTAGAAAATTGGCTCAGGTCTGGAAACTGAGCGAAGGATCATGATTTGTTTATTGGGCAGCTGCCCTCAGCCTCCTGCTCATCCATCCTAGATTTCTTCTAGTTGTATAAATTAAATAATATCCTCATTTGCTTGCCATCTGTCTCAGCCCTAGGGACATCGCACTTTTTAACCATCTCCGTAGCTCTCTGTGGGTGAGCCCTCCCTGACTGCCACTCAGCTTTGATGCTCATTACAATAATTGCACCTGCCTGGCTTCCGGTGGCTGGGCATAGCCACCTGGCCTCTGTTATTTCAGGATCCCATCATAGTCATTGATATCCATGAGCCCATGAGCATCTCCTACCACACCCCTGGGAGAGCCATTGAGCTTCTCATTGAGGCTGCTGCCCCTCTCACCAGCCCATTCCTTATTACTTAGGAAAACAGAAGGTTCTCTGGGCCTTCATGTGCAATAAAATCGGGCATTTCTGGCTTTGCGTGGTCTATGAGCTCTAGGTGCCTACTTCTCCGGGGCCTTCTTCTTCTGTCTGCCGTAGCAGTCTGGCCATTCTGCTTCACTCAGCGTGGCCCACGGCTTTTTCCAGGCTCTGAGAGCCATCCCAGAACTGTGTTAACACTGTCCCCCAGGATTCTTGCCAGCATGTTGGATCCTAAATCCCAGAAGGGTGCCCCCAAAGTGACAAGCTCTCCCTTATCCAACTTTATCTTCCACTCCCCTTGCTCCAGCAGCGGAAAATCCAGTCCCTGCATTCTTCCGCCAGCACACGTTGGAAGGAGTCCTGCAGCTCCTTCAGCCCGCGATCACGTTGCTCCCTTACTCAGTTCAGCACTTACCCGCTGTGCGGTACTGTGCTTTAACTCTAGCCGTTGGCCTCTGGGCCAGGAGGGGACATGCAACTAGCATCCCTGTATCATCTGCAAGCGAGCGGGAGGGGCCGCCCTTCACAAGGAGATGAGACTACGACAGTGAGGGTAAGTGAGTCCTCCGGGGTCAAGGTGGACGTGATAAGGAAAGTAAATATGGAAACCAGCTGCTCTTTTTAGATCAAAGGCATAATTTTCAAAATACAAATCAAATCTCAAAAGAGACTCAACAAGGGTATACACTTTTAAGTTTATACAAACAGAAATCTAGATGCATAATAGAATATTTAGAGTCCAGGCTTGGACCAAAAACTTAATAAAAGATTTCAATGACCTTTTGTGCTATGTATTGTATCGCCAAAAAGCTATAATTTTGATTTTAATTAAAGTCAAAATTATAGCTTTTTGGTGATACAGTACATAGCACAAAAGAAAGCAGGGCTAGAATAAGGCTTTAGTGACTAATCGATGGTGTGCCGGCACCTCCAAGAGGACACTGAAGACTGCCAAGAAGAAAAAGCCCAGACACCAAGGTAAGGGAAAAGCAACTCCACAGAAGTATGCTAAGAGGAAACACTGGACTTTTTTTTTTTTCTGCCATTTAATCCTCAGGAAAAAAGAAATGTGGAAAGGAGATACCATTTGTGAATTAAGATAGTAGAATATTACTTGTGCTATCCCTGAGCCTCTTGGCTTCCTGGAATTTTAACTAAGAATTCAGATGTCCCAGAATTACTGTGAACTCTAAGTAAGATCAGATAATTCCGATGTGGACCTGGGCCTTTGTGAGGGGACTATGGAAATATTTGGAATTCTTCACAGGTGACAGGAGACAGACTGAGATGCAGAGTCTCATGGCATCATGAGTTATGGCTTTAATCCATCACTGACAGGGATCAACTTCTTTCCCAAGAAACTTCTGAACTCCATAAAAGTGACAGGCACTAATACAGACACTTCTAAGTTTCAGGTTTCAGGAACCCTGTTGGCCTCACACAGCCAGGACACCTTGCTACGGGTGCATAATCCTTGAATCATCCAAGCCCCCAAAGTCCCAGCTGATATAAAGTACAACTATCTTGATAAAACAGAAATTTTCTGGTCTAACAAAAAAAAAATGTTACCTGAATCTGTTGAATGAACTCACATAAACTATTAATAATTTCACATCTGAAATTTTATTTTTTTAGAAGGATCTTACATTGTTATTTCATCTTTTAACACTCATTATACAATGGCTTCATACACACATTTTCATATTCTTCC
Source organism: Lepilemur ruficaudatus (assembly GCA_963574885.1). NCBI lineage: Eukaryota > Metazoa > Chordata > Mammalia > Primates > Lepilemuridae > Lepilemur > Lepilemur ruficaudatus. Next base: position 3,884 of record CAUYRT010099252.1, on the reverse strand, counting down.
CAGAGTCCAGAGAAACACCCAGCAGAAGGTGCTGATGTCTCTAAGGTACTATAGGGGAAGAGAAGGAAGAAAGGTTTGAACCCACAGTAACATATTCCAGCAAATACAGCCATGGCTGGAACAGGATTCGAACTATTTCAAAGAATTCCTCATGACACTACAGCTCAATTAACTGACACAGAAAGAAGGCATGTTAAAGGAACAAGAATTGGGGAAGATATAGTAGGACACTTCCACAAAACAAAGGTTTCATAAGTGTTCACTTAGAGGCTGGTGTCAGTAATAGTGACAATGTCACTGAAAAGAACCCTGCTACAAGATGATACATTTTTGCTGCTAAAATACTGCCAAAGAAAACTACTATAAATCATTTTATTTGCAATCTAAGAACTTGGAGCCTTTAGTATTTTACTCCACTGAGATCAATTGCTCTAAGAAAGACAGATGACGGGTAGACAGGTAGTTTTACAGGTCATCTTCCTAATACTATGGAAGGGGTCAGACATCACACTGACCAGACTAAATATTGGATACCTTAAAACCAAACACAGAATGTGCAGCTTTAAAGCATGTAGAACTTAAAATATGAATTTAGGGAGTGCTAGATTATACAAAGATCATAAATTGTAAATGCAGCTGTATTATATCACGTCATGTTTCTTTACTTTGGAACTTTAGTGAGACTATAAAAATTAGATTATACATCTAATGGGTACAATGATGGGTACAATGCCCATCATTAGTATAACTAAACTTGTGCAAAAATGAAAAAGATAAGATGGTCCCAAACAAGATGATAACACTGTCATGTCCTAAGAGATGAAGCACTGTACTGTGCATTCATTAGCCACATCCTTCCCAAACACTTCATTGATATTTCAAGCTGTCTGCACTTCATGGGTTCCATGATGGAACTCATATTTGAAAATAACACAAATTTTTGACTTACACATGGTTTCCCAAAAATTGCTCGAAAAAATGTGAAAGATAATCACAAGCCAAAATGTGCATTTGAAATACTGAGGATGTACCTTCACAAAAAATCAAACAAGTGTCAAAGTGAAATGTCAGATATATCAACTGTCAAATTTAGTACCTAAGGAAATAGGACATTTCATACTTAATAACCTAATATCACTTTCTCAAAACCAAAACTCGCATTTTCTCTTTCTATACATCTAGGCTCCAGGTTTTTGTTCAAGCAAGTTTGCAAGTCATGGGTAACGTGCTACAGTCACGACTCTCACGGTGCAATTTTCTTTCCTCCTTGGAACTGAGATGAATTGGACTGGAGTGCAATTCAATTACTGGGGACACATTTCATTTTCAAATCTGAACATTTTGGCAAAGGGATATTTTTAGAAAGCCTCCTGATATTTCTTTTCAGAAGCACTACTGATTTGATTGAAATACCAAGTATAACAAAGCAAAAACCATAGAAGTAAATACTGAGAATAAAAGTGAATACATTTATGCTTTATTGTTTTAAAAGAAAAGAAATCTAATTTAAAATATGCAAGAAGGATGTTGTGAATGTTCAGTTTTGGTTCCTCCAAAATGAGGAAATCATATTATATGAATGCATTATCAATGATCTTGGAAATGTGCATAACTTTGACCCCGCGAATTTACTCCTGGGAATTTATCCTTAAAAGAACTCTTAGAAAAGTCTGCAAGACATGCACACAAATATGTTTGTTGCTGTGTTTACTTAAAATATTTTACAAAATACTGGAAAAAATCGAATTGTCTTATGCTAGGGGATCAAATAAGTAAAATATGACACCTTCCAAAAGCATATAACTACACAGCCATATTGTGGTGTGGAAGAATATAGGCATGGGGAAGTTATAGTACTAAGTAGAAAATATTATAATGCTAGTAGTACTTACAGAAATAATCATTGAATTTGTGACTCCCTCAGATACTGCCTGGTGAGCAAAGAGAATAATGTTGGAGATAGTAGGTGGGGCAGAGATAACCCCTGGCACAAGTAATGGCTCAATTGCTACAGATTTCACCAATGGTGGCCTGGGAAAATATCCAGTGGAAGGGAAGGTTGCAATGATGTGGGCATTTGAAAAATCTGGGGGAACAAAGCCTACAAAGACAGCAGCGGGGTAATGCTGCCACCCTGCTGAAAGATAATGAGAGATCGATGGCTGATAACCAACAGTAAATGGCCAAGGGCAGATCCAGAGGACCTGGGTGGTAGCCCACAAAGAGGCCCTATCACTCCCAAAGGAAGAACCAACACAGGCCAGCAATAGGCTAAAGACATAATTCTGTTGCAGGCCGTTCCATAGAGATTTGAATGCTCAGCCAAGGCGGGTATGTTATGCAGTGGTCAAGGCTCTGATGAGGCAAACCTGGATGGATGCAACCCATCCTGTGGAATAAAGCCAAACAGAAACAACAAGAGAGAGTCCACGTAATATTACATGAGCCCCTCAATCCACCCCTACCTAAAGCTAAAATCCAGCTCTGGACTATTCAGCTCTTTTTGGGTAATATATATTCTTTACATTTTTAATTACTATGGGTACATAATGGTTGTTTATATTTATAGGGTACATGTGATCTTTTGATACAGGCAGACAATGTGAATTAAGTCAGGGTAATTGGGGCATGCATCACCTCAGGCATTTAACATTTGTGTTAGGAATATTCCAATTCCACTTTTTCAGTTATTTTAAAGTATACCCTAACTTATTGTTGCTTATAGTCACTTTGTTGTGCTATCAAATACTGTTCATTGTATTTAACTATCTAACTGTATTTTTGCACCCATTAACCATCTCCACCTTATCTCCCACTCCCCATTACACTTCCCAGCTTCCAGTAACTGTCATTCTACTCTCTGTCCCCATGAGATCAATTGTTCTTAATATTTAGCTCCCACATATGAGTGAGAACCTGCGAGATTTGTCTTTTTGTGCTTGGTTTATTTCATTTAACATAATGTTCTTCAGTTTCATCCATGGTGTTGCAAATGGCAGGATTTCATTCCTTTTGTGGCTATATAATATTCCAGTATGCATGTGTACCACAATTTCTTTATCCATTCATCTGTTGATGGACACTTAGGTTGATTCCATATCTTGGATATTGTGAATAGTGCTGCCATAAACATGGGGGTGCAGATATCTTTTTGATGTACTGAATTCCCCTCCGTTAAATTTATGTCCAGCAGTGGCATTGCTGGGTCATATGGTAGTTCTATTTTCAGCTTTTTGAAGAACTTCCATAGTGGTTGCACTAATTTGCATTCCCACAAAAAGTATACGTGGGTTCACCTTTCTCCACATCCTCACCAGTACTCATTATTGCTTATCTTTTTGATAACAGCCATTTTAACTGGGATGAGAGGATATCTCATTTTAGTTTTAATTTGTATTTCTCTGATGACTAATGATGTTGAGCATTTTCTCATAAGCCTATTGGCTCTTGTATGTCTTCTTTTGAAAAATGTCTGTTCAGATTCTTTGCCCATTTTTTAATCAGATTGTTCGATTTTTTCCTATTGGATTGTTGGAGCTCATTATATATTCTAGTTATTAATCCCTTATCAGACAGGTAGTTTGCAAATATTTTCTCACATTTTGGGGTTGTCTCTTCACTTTGTTGATTGTTTCCTTTACTGTGCAGAAGCTTTTTAGCTTGATGTGGTCCCATTTGTATAATTTTGTTTTGGTTGCCTGTGCTATAGGGGTATTATTCAAGAAGTTCTTGTCCAGACCAATGTCCTGAAGTATTTCCCCAATGTTTTCTTTTAGAAGTGTCATAGTTTCAGGTCTTAGATTTAAGTCTCTAATTCATTTTGATTTGATTTTTGTATGTGGTGAGAGATAAGGGTCTAGTTTCATTCTTCTGCATGTGGACAT
>CAUYRT010099248.1:0-32624 GCA_963574885.1 Lepilemur ruficaudatus | reverse complement strand
TTACATACTTGTATATGAAACCATATTTGTTGCTACATATAGTAACTATAAACATATACATATACACATGCAATACACTAAATACAACTACCTGAATATACACACAGATGCACTTTTCTATTTATCTACCCCTGGCTTATTTTCTCTCTCATATACAATTATATTTGAGAGTAGAAATTCTCGAAGGTAGCAGAGTTCATTTGGCAAGTAGAGTTGAAGCGGAGAGGACTTTCAAAGCAAGACAGAAACTCTGTGCGCCATAAAGACGGATCGATTTAGCCGCAGGTAAGTTTACGACTTCTGCGTTGAAAAATATCCTATAAAGGAAATGCAAAGGCAAATCTTATGTCTGTTGGACTAGGTCATCCTGGATTTGAAAACAGGAATGCTTCCCTTTGTTTATCTAGCTGCCTCGCCTCATCCAAAGCCTTGGACATTGTACGCCGCATTAGCAATTGCTCTGGAAACGTTAGGCTGATGGTCAGGTGATTGTGTTCATCAGCACTTTGTACTTGCAAACGTGAACTTTTTCTCCACGTGCAGGCAGGCGGGGTTGGTGCAAGCATGTATCCTAAGGAAGTGGACCGGCCAAAGGCCCCAGAATTCACCCTGTGTCTCAGTGGAAAACAAACTATGGGATGTGAGGGTGAGGGTAAAAGTCAACACTACAAGAAGAACCGACTCAATTACAAAAGTAGCCCAAGCTACAGAAATCTGATTTACAGAGATGTTTGTTTGTTTTTATTTCTGTTTTTTTGGGCGTAATTTTTTTTTTTTTTTGGTGACAGTTTTATTCAGGTATAATTCAAATATCATTTGAGTTTAGTTCATGCATTTAAGATGCAAAATTTTCAATGGTTTGTATAGTAGGCAAAGAATTGTGCAACCATCATCACAAACTATTTTAGAACATTTTCATCATCCCCGAATGAAATACCGTGTTTACCGTCTCTGCCGATCTGCCTGTTCTAGACATTTCACATAAACGGAATCGCTCAGTGTGTGGCATGGTGTGTCTGGCTGCGATCACTTAGCATAATGTTTTCAAGGTTCATCCACAGTGTGGGGTGTGTCAGGGCCTCATTCCTTTGGACAGTTTATCATCCCACTGTGTGGTACATCAACTTTGCCTTACCCATGCATCAATCAATGAAAGCGTGAGTCCTCCAACTTTGGTGTTTGTTTCAAGAACGATTTCTCTATTCAGGGTTCCTTGCAATTCCATATGAATTTTAGGATCGAATTTTCCATTTCTGAAATGGGCCACTGGGATTTTGATGGGGATTGCAATGAGTCTGTAGAATACTCTGTCAATATTAACAATATCAGGACTTCCAAACCATGCATACAAGATGCCTTTCCCCTTATGGGGGTCTTCTTTAATTACTCTGGGCGGTATTTTGTAGTTGTCGGAATACAAGTTGTATACTGCTTTCTGTAATTTATTCCCTAGTAGTTTATTCTTTTTGATGTTACTGTAAATTGAATTGTTTTCTTAATTGCACTTTCTGTGTTCTATTGCAAGTGTATAGAAATTCGATTGATTTTTTTAATATGGATGTTGCATCTTTAGAATTTTCTCTATACCAGATCATGACATCCTCAAATAGATACTGTTTCACTTCTTCCTTTCCAGTATGCATGCCTTTTATTTCATTTCTTTTTTTTTTCCTAATTGCCTTGGCTAGAACCTCCACTTCAATGCTTAACACAAGTGGTGAGACCAGAACTCTTTGTCTTATTCCTGACACAAGGGGGAAAGCACCCAGCCTTGCACATTCAGTATGATGTCAGCTCCTGTTTGTGTCTATATATGTCCTGCAGACGATGTCCGTGGTTTCCGATATATGTGGAAAGAGTACTAAAATCCAGTTAATGGTGCCTGTTCAAAATTCCACACACACACTTCCGTTCATTCTTGACGAAATATAGCAACTGTGATGTGCTACTATTTAACAAACGATCTTAAAAATGTAATAATAATTGTGAATTTTCCCAAATAATATTTGTAGAATTTAATATTTACCAAAATTCAAATTCACTATTAATGCTTCCCCCCCCAAAAAACAACAAAAATTTAAAAACAGACATGAGAGTTACTGTATAATATTCAAATATGAATTTTTATTATAGCAATACTAGCCACATGCGTGGCAATCTTAGAATTTGTTGAAAACAGATTAAGAAAAAGGTATTTTGAAATTCCCCTGAGTAACTTGATTAACTTGTCAGTTTACAACTGCAAAGCGTTTTTCAGTTTACAAAGGACTTAATCATTACCTCATTTTAAAAAATTAAAATTTTAAATTTAGAGATTTAAAATTTTAAATTTAGAGATTTCTAATCTCTAAATTTCAAGACAGATAAAATGCATACACATTTGAGGAATGAGGAAACTGTTTCAGAGACATATATTAGCTTATGTCTAGCAAAAGGACTGTTTGATGGTGAAGTTTGTACTAAAAATTAACCCTTGTCATCCCATCCTCAGAGGCCTCTTCTCCACTCCAAGCTCCTTCTGCCCGACATGAAGCCTTTGGAATGTTTTGTCAGTCTTATGCCACCTGCAGTTTTCAGCATAGAAGGGCATAAACAAGAAAAGGTGAACCAGTTTTTAAAAAATTAAAGCACAAGAACTCAAAAGGAGACTCAAGTATCAGATGATATCAGCAGAAAAATAAAAGCTATATTTAAAAATGTGATTATAGGCTGCTGGCACTAATTAACATTCATTTATTTTTGCTATTCAGGGACTTAAATAGGGTGAGCTAATTGATGTAGATGCTACTTCAAAACTTTTCTAAATATATATTTTAGGTAAAGATGCTCCAATTTCAAGGATGGGAGTCTGTCTTCTCAATGGTCTATGAAATCTCCAACATTCCATAATTCAATCAGCTTTAAAAATATTTAACGAGCTTTCCATCACTCTAGTTTGGCTAAAATTCAACATATTGCCTGATGCATGGAGTTTCGATATCTATATTAGGTTAAAGATCCTAAGACAGCTAAAAAAACAAGAGAGGTTTTTTTTTTCCTTCCCCTGGTGACTTTTCCTTGCGAAGATGGGATTTCATGAGTTACTGTGAGCTACGAAGTGAAACTGATCCAGTCGGTAAGACGGGGTTTTAAAGTGTTATTCATCCATGATGAGGTATTTTTCAGTTAGGTCCAGGAAACATTTTTTCATAGCTGTACTGCATGTATCAATAACGTAAGGATACATGTTTGTTTTATGCGGAGGAAGATAATTGCTCTGCAAACATGCTGTCGATACTGTAAGTTGATTTGTAACAAGACCCCACACACCCTTGCACACCTGTCTCCCGTGGTAACAGCAGAAAGTCTCCCTGCTACTCATCTGTGCACACAGGGCAGATTCTTCCCTCATGCACAGCTGAAATGGCCGGAGAACCCCACAGCACTCACACAGCCCGTAATGCAATTTTAAGAACATCTGTGACAGCCAACAAGCTCACTGCTTCCGCTGAAACTGTGGACACATCGTGCACTCTAAACACCAGTCACTGCGTATTTACTAACTGTTCAGTGCATCTCACAAGTGCTCAAGACAGCAAGGGCTGGGTTCTTTTGAAAGCAGCATCAGAATAGGCGATTAAGGCACCCTAGAACGGCTCTCTGGCTCTGCCTTCTGCAATGTGAGCTGGCCGGAGGGACAGCAAAAAGTGAAGTTAGAAATTTTTCTCGTCCTTTTCTTTCCTTGGCATGCTTAAGTTACATGCTGGGGTTAGGGACAGCTTACAGTTTACAGGATATGTTAGTCATGTTAGTCAAGGTTAACCAGAGAGACAGAATATGTGTACATATATATATACACACACACACACACACACTTATGCAGGGATAGAGAAAGAGATTGATTTAAGGCATTGTCTCATGCGATTACAGAGGCTGGCAATTTGGAAATCTGTGAGGCAAGCCAACAGATTGGAGATTCAGGGAAGTGTTGATGATGGAGTCTTGAGTCCAAAAGTTGAAAATTCAGGCAGGAATTCTGCCAGAGACAGAATTCCAGGAAGCTTCAGTTTTTGCTTTTAAGGCCTTCAACTGACAGCATGAGGTCCACTGCTATGGACTGACTGTGTGCACCCCCTGCACAGATCCTATGCTGAAATCCTCCCCCTCAAGGTGATGGTATCAGGAGGTGGCGCTTTTGGGAGGGGATGAGGTCCTGAGGGTGGAGCCTCATGGATGGGATCAGTCTCCTTATAAAAGGGACCCCAGAGAGCTCCCTCGCCCCTTCCACCATGTGAGGACACAGTGAGAAGGTGCCGTCTATGAACCAGGAAGTGAGTCCCCACCAGACACAGACTCTGCCATGCCGGGATCTTGGACTTCCAGCCTCCAGAGCTGTGAGCAATAAATGTCTGCTGTTTAAGCCACCCAGACTATAGTATTTTTTGTTATAGCAGCTCACATGGACAAGCACACCCACCCACATCGTGGAGGACAATCTGCTCTTCTCAAAGTATTGACTGTGAATGTTAATCACATCCACAAAATACAGTCACAGCAACATCCAGACTGGTATTTGATTGAACAATGGGGCAACATGGCCTGGCCGAGTTGACACTTAAAATTGAACAGCCCTGGTGAGAAAGCAGACTAAATTTTATCAAGAAGCTTGACTAGCAGAAGAGTAAGTAGCAAAGGGTGGATAAGAATATGCCCTGCAGAGGGAACAGCATGTGCAGAAACTGGGAAGAGCAAAAGGTCATGAAGATGTCACTCAAGGGATTCTATGGGGATTGGAGCATGTGGTGTTGCTAGAGAAGCTATAAAAGGAGGACACAGCAGAGACCCCAGGCAGAGAGTAACACTAGGGAACTGGATGGCAATAGCCCTGTTGGTCTTAGTGAAAGCTACTCTCTTACTGAAAGTGGGAATGTTGCCCTACAACATTGGAAAACTTTAAATATTGGTGGCAACCATGGGTAGGAGACAACACTCCGGGTCTTCTGGTGGGACATTTATTGTTATTAATATATGTTTGTGGAAGGAAATACAGCAACATACAGCAAAGGCTTTAAACAAATGAATACCTTTTGACTTAGCAATCCCATGCCTAGAAACACAGTTTAAGCAAACAATCATTCATGTGTGCAAATATTTAATTTTATGTCGTTCCAAGTTCTGTTTATTAACAGTGAAGAAATGGACAGAAGCTAAATGCCCCAAAAGGAAGATCAGTATAAACTAAAAAGGAGTTGAATCTCATTGTAGCTATTTCATGATCGTTGTTCCAGGCTAGCATATGACAGATGACCACAGGTGCCATATATGAATTAACAAGTTAAAACTATTATGTGGATGTAAAAATAGCTACAGATATAGAGATACAGATATAAATATATTTAATAACTATAAGGATATTTACCCAAGCCATAATAGTGGTGCAATTATAGGTAATTTTCATTTCTGTCTTTGCACATGTATGTATCAAATATGTTACTAAACAACAGTAATAAATTTTCAGTGTATCAAACATATTATTAAACAAAAAAAAAATAGTAACTTTGCAGTGGAGAAACGTGACAAATACTGCCTCAGCCAGATGATCCAGGTGAATACCAATAGAGATATGTCATGTTGGTAGAAGTACCTCTGCCAGGATATGATGAAAATGGTGCTTTTACCTCTGTCTTTCTTTCAAAAACTTCTAACCCCAGACTAAAAATGAGGAAACCACCAGACAAATCACACCTGAGGGTCATTCTGCAAAATAGCTGAACAGCGCCCTTCAACACTGCCAACATCCTCAAAGGCAAGGAAATCTGAGAAACCGTCACAGCCAAAGGAAGCTCAAGAGGACAAGATGAATTAAATGTGACACAGAATCTTAACTGGGTTTGGGGACCTGAAAAGGAAAATTGAAGACACTTTGAACCATGATGGTCTTCAGTGAACGGCAGTGTATCAATTTTGGTCAATCGTGACCAACGTGCCATGCCACGTGTGTAGGGAGATGCACTTTGTGAAGGAGAACCTGGCCAGAACAAGTCGGTTTTCTAGGGTTAAAGAGCTTTCCAGTTTCAATCCCTTCATCCCGTCTTCCTGCTCTTCCCCCACTGCCTGGAAAGGTGCAGAAAGGTGGGGGAGGGGGTCTCATTGGAAATTAAGATCCTCTCAGGAATCTACAATAGGCATCTTTTAGTAACATCTAGTCTCAAGTGTTGTCAAATTCTGTTCCCCATTTCCATCCATAAATGCGGTTTCTTTCTAGTAACCCTGCTCCATTTCTGCGTCCCCACTGGTCTCACTGACTAGCTGTTGTAGGGCGAGAGTGGCAGATACTTCTTACCTTTTAATTACAATTTCCTGTAATGTATCGCAGTGCACGTGAGCCAGCACCTCCAGTCCTAAGTTTTAACCTTCCTCCGGGCTGAGGCTGGGATACATCTCTCTCCTTCCAGCTGTGCACACCCCAGCCCACAGTGACATCATGGTGAGGTGGCTCTGCGTCACAATGCATCACATGTCAGGGATGTCAGGGATGTCCGGGACATAGACTGAGGTGCTCCCAATTGTGAGGATGGATACCTTGACGCTTCTGGGATTTTTGATTATGAACATTTTCACAGGTTTTAAAGCACACAGGTGAATCGCTTTTCTGAAGAGCTGTGCCAATTTCTACTCCAATCAGCAATAGAAGTAAAGAGGCGTTTTTTTTCCCCCTTCAACTGTTTTTGTTTGTTGGTTGGCTGGCTTACTTCCCATTAGTATATCTTGATTATGTCTTGCCTTATTTTATTTTTTCTTTTTGCATCCTATTGGTATATCTTGACGAGGTATTTTCTGGCTGCAAGGTCTGTGAGCTCCCTCTTGCCTGAGAAGGTTTTTTTTTCTGGGTCGTATAAGACAGTGGTGTTGGGGACCGGGACATCATCGTGGCTGTGGGGTCTCGCTGCACACATGGAGGGGAGATGGGTATAGGAATAGATGAGGCAGGAAAAAGTCAGGGCAGAGGGAAATTAGCCGCCAGGCGGTAGAAAGAATATTGGAGCCTGTTTCAGGGGCATGGACTTCAGTGTTTGCACCCTCTGCGTCTTGATGGCGACTTGATTCCGGCCAGCAGCTGTGGGGCTTTGTGTTTCCTTCTTGCAGGAGGAGTGTGGACTGGATGCCCCATAAGTCGCCTTCGGTTCTGGTGTTTTATGGCTGCAACAGTTAGGTTCCTCTGTGTGGCTGTCCCCTGGTCCCCGGGTCCCAGGGTCAAGAATGAGTACTGGTATCTAGTCAAGCCAATGAGGAGTGATCCCAGACAGAGCAATTTTATAGTTTGCCACATAAAAGAAAGAATGAAAGAAGGAAGCTACACAAAGCGAAAATACATCCCAGAGACAGTTAAACGCGTTAGCACCCACGAGTGGATAAAGATGCCGCAGCCTCAGCACAGCCGCCTTTTATAAGCTCACTAGTTTGTCCCGCCTTTCCTCTGGCAGGATTGGCTGTCTTTTCCTGCCTTCGGGGTGATTGACAGGTTGCGGTTATACAGCGGGGCACACAACTCCTTGGTTATGTAACAGTTTCCCTCTCTGCGCATGCGTCTTTCCCAGAATTCTTCACGAAGTTCCACCCATGTTATGGTGATTAGATGGTAATGAGCTCTAGGTCAGCTAAAGGTTACTAGGAACTTTTTGCCTCCTACGTTCCCACCAGGGAACAGTTCCTAGCAGCACTTTGGTTCCTAGCTACAATTCAGTTCCTGCTCTCCACCCTTAGCCACTTCCTTGCCACCTGTTTACCCTCTGCCTGACCCAACACAAGTGTACCAAAAAATTCACAGTGACGCCAGAGGTTGGTCCTGCCCTGACCAAAGCGGGGAGTCAAACCGTCTTAAATTCAAAAAAAGGCTGCCTAGTGTTGATGACGGGGTCAGAGGATGATGAAAATGGTGACACGTGTTGGTGATGGCGGTAGATGGATTTATTCATTCAACAAAAACGCGTGAATGCGTTTGGAGTTGAGATTGCATTGAAGGAAAGGAAGAGAGGTGAAAAGAACAAGGGTGAGGAAAACGGGGAAGAGGGAGAGACGGAAGCCCAGTGTGGAAATGGGAAGGGAAGCCTCTGGGAGCTGCAGGAGGCGAGGAAATAAATTCCCCCCCAAATCCTGCAGACGGAAAGTAACCTCGCCAACACCTTGACTTCGGCCCGGTGGGCCCCATGCCGGAATCTGGACCTCCAGACTCTGAGATAATAAATCCGTGTTGTTTTAAGCCAGCAAACTCGTGGCGCTTGGTTACAGGAGCCACAGAAAACTAACACGAGTTTAGTTCTCTGATGGATTGTTTCTGTCCCCTTGGGAGAAAACTCCCATTTCTGTAAAGGAGCAAAACTCTAGAAAATCAGTCTTTCTGAGGGCTGGCCGTTTGCACTTATCCAGATAAATGGAATTGGGCACGCCCCAGCCGGTTCTGCTCTTGAGGGCAGTTTTCTGGCTACCAGCCCTGTTGAGAATTCCCCGGAGTCAGCAGGTGTAAGAATTTACTGCCTTTGATGGTGCCTTATATCACACCAGATTTCCTACTTGAAAATGAAATATTTTAATATGAAAAGTGGTATACGTTAAAGTGACTATGTTGATCAGCCTTAATATGTAATCAAATCTGGAGCATATATTTTCTGAGTGACAAATCCTCTTAAAATTTTTCTAGATGTTCTTTGATATGCAAGCTGAATGATAAAGTTATGTATTTTTTTAATTTATGTATTTCTAAAGCAACGGAAGGTTTCCCTTTCAACTGAAGTATTCTTTTCCCCTTTTTGTTCCTCCTAAAATGTGTATACATAAATATCAATAATACATATGTGTTGATAATTTGTATTGAACAGAGAAAGAATTGAGATTATCTAATTGGTAATTATTTCTGCACAATTAAAAAAAGGAAACATTGAACTGCATGTAACTAGTTGGAGGCACTGTGTCGCAAAACTTGTGGCGCCTTGAACAGCAAGACGAATGATGAGTGATGTGGGAATTTGGCAGAAAGGGCACGTTCTCAGACCCTTCAACAGATGTACGAGAGAAGCTGACGAATTCAGAGACAGAAAGAACCTGGGGCAGGAAACAGGAAAATGCGATTGTTTGGAAGATGAGATCCAAACACCACATCCAGGAGTTGGTGGGGCCATTAGGATTTCTAAGTCTTTCACGCACTCACACCCCGTAAATTGCTACCATCCTGGAATTCTCCTTTTTCTTTGTCCTTTAAGAAGAAAACAAAATTATTTATTTATCATTATACATTGTTCCTTCTGATGCTTTATGGAAAATAAAGGAGAATGAATGAAGGAATAAATAAATAAGTAAAATAACATTCTCAATCCAATTATCATTTCTCAGTCTTGAATATTGTCTCTCTCTTTAAAAAACAATTTTTTTCATCTGTTCTTCATCCATTATCTTGTTTCTACATGTCAGTATTGGTTTTGGATTTACTTTGTCTTGGGTCTCATATAAGCCACTTTGATTTTGTTTTCTTGCCCTTTGCTTTTCCACAGCAAATGTGGTAGCTTATTTTTTTTTCTCTTCTTCAGCTTTTAATTTGTTCAATGTCAGAATAACCTTAGCACATAATTCAGGACCAACATGGCTTTGGTTTTGAATTAATAGGCTAATTGCTTAATTTTCATTTCACTTTGGGGTGTCAGGATGTAGCTAAAGAGTGTTCCAAAATCAGACCTGTTTTGTGACCATTTCTTTTTAACCCTAGTCTTGAATAGTCTGCATGTAATATAAGTACATAAGTTGGCTCCATAATTGAAGAATGCAGGTACATTTTTACCATTAATTACAAATAAAACTTTGCAATGCACATCTAAAGTCAGTAAAGAATATTCAAGCTATTCTTCATTATGACAAATCCTTTATTGTGAAGTCAGTGAGAAAAATTAAAAGCATATGCATAAAGGCAGTAATACACTACATTGGCAGATAAATATGCCCTGAAGCCATTAAGATATTTATAATATTAATATAAGTTGGCCACCATACCTATCACTTACAAAGAAACACAGTTAAGGAATTTGTGAACCCATAGGCTTTTAAGCTCTTGCTACTGTTCTTGACGCACTAACATTCACATTGTCTGGGAGCTTATAGGAAATGCCAAATCCCAGGACTCAAATTGGGCCTATTATAGAACCCACACTTGAACAAGTTTCCCAGAGGCCAGGAGTTGAAGACCAGCCTGGGCAACGTAGCTATCCCCTGTCTCTACAAAAATTTTAAAAAATTATCCAGGTGTGGTGATACACACCTATAGGTCCCAGTAACTGAGGATGCTGAGGCAGGAGGATCACTTGAGTTCAGGAGTTTGAGGCTGCAGTGAGTTACGATGATGCCACTGCACTCCAGCCTGGGCAACAGAGCAAGGCCATGTCTCAAAAAATAAAATAAAATAAAAATAAAACCAAGAAATAATGCTTTAAGGGACACTATAGCTCGAAATGTTGATGCTACTCCCTGATCCAAAGATATGTGCCTCCTCATTTACCTTTATTTTACTTTTAAGAACTGCAAAGGGAGGAGAATCTTTAAAGAAGGTTATTATCACGGCATATTAATAATTTCTTTGCTTTTTAAAAAAAAATCTGCAGAGTAGAACCATAGACTAGAGATTCAGGTAAGTATTGAAGTTGCAGAAATAGGATTCTGTTGTTTATAAGCCCCCCAGCCCATGGCATTTTTTTATAGTAGCCCAAATGGACCAAGACAGATGAATTAAAACTTGTGTTTTATTGTTGCTGTTAACCTTGGTAACTAGGAGTCCTGCAGAAACCAGAGCCCTTCTTCACAGAGCTAAGCACACACACCTGGCTCAGGAATCAGATTTTTCTGAAGGAGGATGCAGGAGCAGGTGGAGCAGTTGCAGACCCGGCCGCTGCTTCACGCCAACACGGCGAGTCAGCAGATCAGTAACTAGCTGTGTGAACTGCAGAATTGCAGTTGCTTCCTTTTTTACCTTCCTAATTCCCCCAAGAATCTCCTTTGTGGAGATTCATATAGAAAGAGGAAACATATAAGAAATGGAGTTCTTGGAAGCGTAATTCAGCAAAGCTAACTTGACTTGTTTCAAATCCACTGTCACCTATCCTTCTATCCTTCCTGACTTCTCGGAGTTCATGTTGCATTTAATGACTAGGATCTGACCACTCGAGATGGGTGAATGCAAACTTAATCAAAAGCAACTTTTCTTGCCCCCGGTCAAGTGATCTTTCAGAATACAAAAAAATGTAAAATGCCAGAGTAAATATTCTACACTAGAATGGTATTTTCCAAAATCTTGTGTCTGGTTCCAATCCTCTATTGTAGTTCACTAAAGCTCATGTTCCTCTAAATACATGAGCCATCTACGTCTGGATGATTTCAGATTATAACCGTTGGTTTGGAATTACAGGGATGGAGTTGGTGATATGAACTTTTATATGCAAAAAGGTGCAGGCAGAATGCGATTGGGTAGGCAAAATGCCACCTCTAATTCTTCATGTGGCACATTTGGAAAATCTGGCCACTTTGTCCTGCCCTCCAGGGAGAGGCGTGACAGTCATCCAGTTTCAAAGAGAGGATGTTAAGAAATGTGTTCCCCTGAATCCACGTTATGTTTCTGTGTTTCTAGACACTAACCTAATTCTTCCATCAGACCATTAACATTTTCCTTTTAAGTACATGTTTATAATATTCCTCTGAATTTTTTTAAAAAGCCTTTTCTTTTGTTAGCCAGTAGCTAGAGGGATGATAATTACTCTGTATGTATAGAGTAGCAAGTATCATTAGAGTTCTGAATTAAAAATAAGATTAATGATTTAATTTCAATCAGTCAGGATGACCCATTTTAAAGAATACTGATGTGATATAATGCTGTAAAAGATTTAAGCATAATTTATTGATAAGACCATTACAACTGGAATGAGAGAGCTATTTGTCTACATAATGGTTCCTGAAATCACAGATAGTACTTTCCCATTATTTCACTGCAACATCTATAATTCCTTTTTGGATTCAGCATTTATTTTTTTTAACAACCCCATATGCTACTTATTATGTGCTAGGCAGTGTGCCAAGGGTCTCGCAAATACTAACTCTTGTAGTCCTCACAATCACCCAACAAAGCAGTATTATTGTTATCACTCCATTGTGCGTAAGAGAATGGAGGCATGAACATCCCTGGTAACTTGCCCACTTGAACACAGCAGGTGAGTTTGGAGCCATGATACAAACCCATAGATTGCAGAACCGATGTCTGGCTGCCTAGTTACTGTGCCCTATTGCTTCTTCACCATAGGAAAACCGATGAGAACTTTGATTGAAGATGGTAGCAGATGCACTCTTGTATTTTAGAAAGTAGCTAGGTGGCAAGATTTTTTGTGTCCTTTTTCTTTTTTTAAATCCTACATACATAAGGTTAATATTTCTCATGGTCAGGTCAAGCGTTGCTGAGCTTTTTCTCCTCAAAAGGATTTATATAAATTTGGATGTAGAAAGTTAAGACTTATACTTCTGGCTAAGAGGGGGTACTAGGTAATTATCCTCCCAAAAGAAACAAAAAAAGATAGTATGTAAAACAATGGTTTTCAAGGCACTGCCTATCAATCAACAGAGAAGTGATTCCAGAAAGATAATTAAATTATCTTAACAGGAAAACTAAAGACCAATATTTCTTGTAACTATAGAGATGAAATTTCTAAATGCATTTAGCAAATTGTATCAAAACTGCATAAAAAGATAATTATATAATTACCAGGGAGGGTCATTCTAAGAATGTAAGGTTGTTTTACCATTCAAAATTAATCAATACCATATTAACGTTAAAAAGGAAAAAATGGTAATTCTCATATTTGAATAAAAATAAGCAACATTAATTCCTGATTTAAAGGAAAAAAAATATGCTCACCAAAATAAAAAAAAAATGAATTTTCCCAATCTGGTAAAAGGCATCTACATGAAACCTACAACTACTAACATAATGGTGAATTCTTACCCCCAAATTGGAAACAAAACAATATGTCTCTCTCAACACTTCCATTCACCATTGTACCCAAGACTCCAGTCAGCAAAATAAGGAAAATCAGAACTCTCCAGATTGGAAAGAAAAAATCAAGACTATCTCCATTTTCAGATGACATGATCACCCATGTAGAAAATCAGATGGAATATACAAAATAGCTACTAGAATTATTAAATGCATTCATCAAGGTTGCAAGATAAAGATCAAAACACTAATAAGTTGTATTTCTATAGTCTAGCAATGAACTTTGAAAGATGAAATTTAGAAAACAGTGTCAATGACAATAATACCAAAATTATGAAATACTTAGGGGTAATTCTGACAAAAGATGTTCAAGAAAGACTTGTACACTGAAAACTATTAATGCAAAACATTGCTGAGAGAAGTTGAAGGAGCCCTAAATCAATGCAGAGTTATATTTTGCTCATGGTTTGGAAGACTCAGTGTGGGCAAGATGTCAGTTCTCTCAAAATCAATGAGCATATTCAACATAATCCCAGTCAAAATACCAGCAGGATTTTAAAAGAAATGATAAAATTGTTCTACAATTCATATGTAAATTTGAAGAATCTGGAATAGCTACCCACTACTGCCACTAAAAAAAAAAAAAAAATTAAAAAGAAGAAATGTGAAGGTCTTTATACTATCTGATATCAAGACATACAAGCTACAGTAATCAAGGCAATCTAATATTCCCATCAAGATAGGAAAAAGATAGAGACTTGAGAAATAGACCCACCAATATAGCGAAAACTTCACTGGCTTGCGCACGCATACACACACACACACACACACACACACACACACACACACAGAGTTAAATTATTTGAGGGTCATGGAGAGGTATTTTTTGAGACACATATCACCAGCCTATGGTTCAGGCCTCTGTGCAGACAAAATGATCAAACTTTTTCCAACTAAGCCTTCATTTTCTCTGGACAAAGAATATGATATAGCCATTTCTACCTGAGCACAGTCTCACACTGGATAAATCGAACTTGCCATCTCTGATGTGGACAGACCCATGTCTCACTTTACAGGTGATAAAGTCAAGGCACTGGTAGCTGGGGACAATTAGAAGAATATTCAGGACAAGAAGCCAGGAGCTTAATTCCAATCCAAAGTCCCCTATGTGACAGGCCAGCAGTCAGAATCAATGGGTGTGAAAGTGTGGGGGAAGGGCACAGGGTACAATGGAATTAAAAAGAAAAAGCTAAATTGCCAAAATTAGACTTGTACCATAAAATACTTTTATTTGATCCACCCTAGAATCTCTTAACCGATGATTATTTATGATCTAATATATTTAACAAGAATTGAAGACATTCTAATCAAATTTTATCAGAAACTATATATCATGCAAAAATGTATTCTTTTATGTTTTTATTGTTTTATCATACCATCTAAGTGGTTTTCCAACTCTTTGAAGACATAAATTTAAGAAGATTAGCTTGCCTTATAAATGTATTTTTCTTTCTTAAACTTCATGTCAATAATCCATTTTAAAATTATGAATCTAGGTAAAATATGCTTTTATTTTTTACTGAGACAGAGTCTCACTCTGTGGTCCTGGGTGGTGTCATCGTAGCTCACACTAACCTCAAACTCCTGGGCTCAAGGGATCCTCCTGCTTCAGCCTCCCAAGTACCTGGGACTACCGGTGCGTGCCACTGCGCCAAGCCAATTTTTTTCTGTTTTTAGTAGAGACGGGGTCTCGCTCTCAAACTCCTGACCTCAAACAATCCTCCTGCCTTGGCCTCCCAGAGTGCTAGGATTCCAGGAGTGAGCCACTGTACCCAGTCAAAGTAAAATACGCTTAAGATCATTTTTTAAAAAGCATTAAGATAATTTTACAAAATGAAGATATGTTATGGCAATTCTATATGCACTCACAACTCACAACACATTAACAATTTATATCCATTTATAATATTTTTACAATTAAGTTTACTTTCAATTATTTTTTTGTAGCAAAGACTATTGAAAAGACTAGGAAGAAGGGAAGAATATACATACTGATTTTTATAGGACCTGGCTGTTTTAAATCCTAAAGCATTCTTCTTTACAAATCTCATTAAGTTAAAAAATGAGGCTTGGTCAGTGGTATTCCATTAGATTTCATTGTGCTTGTGCATTCCTGAGCATTGTCATCAGAAAATCTATCAGAAAGCTTTTTATAATACATTGATTAGAACAATTAAAAATAATAATTAGAACACTTTAATTGCAAGGGAATTTTCAAAGTAATTTATTAATAATCTATTGTCAATTACACCCATGATGATTAACTGATGAGATCTTCTAAGCGTATATTTTGCAGTGAGAAACCTACTCCAGATATCTTACTTGTTTAAAAATTCTTGTGAAATATCCAGGCTAGACATAGGGGATACTTGGAGACAGAATGTTTGGTTAAAGATGTGCCTTTTTTTTTTTAATGACAATTCGGGTCAGGTTATTAACTTGACACAACAATACATACAATTTGGCAACGGGGACTTAGATGAGACAGTCGGTCCCTCCTCCTGAGATTAATTGAACATTAAATTACCTTTGCTTGAGAGTGAAATACATCATCAGCAAGCCTTATAATTCCCCATTGGGTCTTCATTTGTTTATAAAAACAGTAATACGGCATTTCACTCTAAAAACCTAACGCTCATTATGTTCAATTACAGAGGAGATACTTTCACGGCCTGTGTCATCGGTAATGAAAACTCAAGGTAGCATTGTGAATTTGTGCAATGCAAATACTGAACACGGTGGCCTGTGCATTTCTGCCCACGCACGTACATTACATTCAAGAGAACATCAGTGCATGGGAGACTGTTCGGATTTGCTGTCATCTTCGGAAGACACAGGAACACCTGAAAGTCAAGAGCGGTATTAGCTCTAAAATGTCCCATAAATCGTGATTCGTCTTTGTGAAAAAAGCAACCTCTATAATGAAAATGAAGATCCAAGAGTGGGGGCTCGTCACACCGGGTATTCAAATATACGGCAAGGTCTTAATCATGAAGGCTGTCTCAACGTGGCACAAGAATAAGGGAAAGTAATGCAATAGAATAGAAAGTAGAAAAATTGAGCCAAGGACATACAGAAACCTAGGATAGGATAGAGTTAGACCTCATGTCATTTGGGCAATAGTGCACTTTTTAATAAATGGTGTTATGACAAATGTGTGTAGCCATTTAAGAAAAGATAAAATTAGATCCATCCATCACACCGTATACCCAAGAATGAATCCCCATTGAACAGAGATCTAAAGGTGAAAGAAATGAAACTATTAATACAAAAGTAATAGGAGAAAAGCTGGAAAAAATTTCTATGGCCTGGGTGTAGGGAAACTGCTTTTTCTGCCACGAAACCCAGATTTAATTAAAGAAGAGATTCATAAATTTGATTACATTAAAAAAAATCTCTGCATGGCATAAAATGCCAGAAGTGAAGTGAAAACTCAGAGACAAGCAAGGTGAAAATATCTTCCGCATTTATTACAGATAAGGCGCTAATATCCTCCATATACAAAGACTTATAAAAAACGGGGGGCGGGGGGAAGCCTCAGGTGTTTTTAAGAATAGGCAAAAGGCTCAAGTCAATCACTCAGAAAAACGGACTTTTAGAAATGACCCTTAATCATATGAAAAGATGTTGGACTTTATTTACCATGAAAACAATACAAACTAAAACAGTATTTTCAGAATATTAGTTTAGTGGGTAACTTTCACTGGCAAATATTTCACATCTTGACAATACAACCTGCTGGCCGGGCTGCAGGGAAGTATTTGCTGGTGAGGGGGGGTGGTACAAAACGTATAAATTTAAGGCGGGAAAAGTGACAAGGCATAACAGAAAAACATCCATTTTTACCACGCAACCCAACAATCCCACTTCTAGACACTGACCCTTTTGGGGAATATACCTTGAATATGTGAAGCAGAAGGTTATTTGTATGACGCTACTTGTCAGGGTAGAGGTTGGAATCCACCTAAATGCCCAGATGTAGGCAATGGGTTGTAGAAAAATATCAAAATGCAAAGTAATATATGTGTGTGCATATATATACATATATGTGTATATATGAAGGTATGTCTGGAAAGTACGTAGCCATGTAATATGAAAAATGTACTATGAAATGGCTGGGCAGACCATTATATATATATATATATAGTTACATATATAGTATGCTACCTTTTATGTAGAAAAGAGAGGGAAACAGTAAAACATATATGTAACTGTTTATCGTTAGAATAAAAAAGGACGCAGCAGTAAACAGTCATGCTGGTGGCCTATGGGATGTGTGAGCAGGGGTGAGGGTAGACAGATGGATAGAGAAGGGAGTGATATTTCTCCAAGTATATTTTCAGGTTGATGGTTTTACTGATAAAGGACACTAATGCAATGACGTAAAAAATAAAATTAAGTCAACTAATGACAGGAAGTAGGAAAAACACACACATGAAAATAAGCCTCTAAAACCGATAGCAAGCTGAAACAAACAAAAAAGTCAATCCAGTTGCACTTCAAAGAAACAACACAATGACGCTGACAAAACAATAAAAAGAACTAACCCAAATAACTTTTTGATCGTGAAATGTGTCGTCGAGCCACAGTTCTGGTAGGAACTGTAGTGGCTGGGGGAAGGGGTGGCTGAAAGCAAATTCGGAAGTATTTTTTAGTGGTTTCGTGCTTTGTACTAGTACACATCTGGAAGTATTTTATATCACTAGTAAGATAGCAGACGTGTAAATGTGTCGATGATGTTAGGCGCCAGGATTCTCACAAGGGAAGAGAGAAATACAAGTATGAATTGTGGGAAGCCAAGAAAGAAACTGGATGGAGTGGTTTGGAATCAGATGCATTAGATGCATCGGTGTGAACTTATTTCTAAAATATACGTGTCTATATGCACAGATATGTATACACAAGTGTATGTGTGCATCAACATAGATATATGCATAACACATGTGTACACATATATGCGTGTATATATACAAACAGGTATGCAGGTGCGTATACACACACGCACACTCACAGACAAGCAGACGCCTACCCCAGCTCTGTCTTCTCAGAGTGCCTACTAAAAAGAAACAGGAATGGGCTACCTAGTTTCTCTAATCCATTCCCTGTTGAAAAGAGCTAGAGCTTCTTAGAAAAAAATGGCCACCTCCAGGAGGGCTGGAGCAGGGAAAATACAAGAAGATCCTGAGACGGCTCGTACAAGAGAGCAGGGAAGATCTCAAAACCTTGATGGGCACATCACACTGATGACACGATACTCCAGCTTCAGGTGGATTCCACCGGCCTCATGCTGGAGCTACTCGGGTACTAAAATAACTGAGTGTGGTAAACAATTAAAAGCTATTAGGAATCCAGGAGCCTGTACTAATAACAGACAGATAGATCAATAAACACATGGGGAAGAAAAGAGAGATCTTGTCCCCAGTAGAAGATGCGGTGCCAACTTGTAAGTGTTGAGAGAGTGCTAAGGGTGGGAGTTTGTTATTTTGTTACCATTGTAGCAAAGATTACCTTAGGCAAGAAGCATCAACTAATATTATGTTTACAGTGGAGGGGATTAGATGAGGAGCAAGATACTGAATGGTCTGAAAGTGTCTCATCACATATTGATTATTTATGGAAACTGCGTAGTGGAACAATTTGACCAATTTGTTACCTGGCCGGGTAACAAAAATTAGCATCTCCAGGCACAGGTGGATGTCATGCGGCTTTGTATCTACCTTGGGAAGGATACAACAGCAGCAATGGAATATCCAAGCCAGGAATGCATAACTGGGGAGGAAATATGAGGTGACACTAGACAAGCCCCAAATGAGGGACAGTCTAGAAAAAAAACTGTCCTGTGTTCATCAAAATGTCAATGGTATCAAAGACAAAGAAGGATTGAGGATCTCTTCTGGATGGCAAGGCTACAGAGATGTCACAATAAATGTGGCACATAATCCTAGACCGGATCCTGAGCAAGAGAGAAAAAAATACTAAAAAGGCCATTTCAATTCCAATCAGAAGGCTCAGTCCAGGCAACAGCTGGCTGACACTCCAAAGGGCATCTACCCAAAGGAACAAAAGACATTCTATAACAAAGACATCTGCACTCGAATGTTTATAGCAGCACAATTCACAGTTGCAAAGATGTGGAAACAACCCAAGTGCCCCTCAATCCATGCGTGGATTAATAAAATGTGGTCTATGTACACCATGGAGTTCTACTCAGCCACAGAAACAATAATGATCTAGCACCTGTTGTGTTATCCTGGATGGAGCTGGAGCCCATTCTACTAAGTGAAGTATCCCAAGAATGGAAAATGAAGCACCACGTGAACTCACTATCAAATTGGTATTATCTGATTTAATGGACCAACACGTAAGTGCACATATGGTAGTAACATTCATCGTGTATCAGGAAGATGGGAGGGGGAGGAGGGGATGGGTATATTCACATGTAATGGGCGTGGTGCACACAGTCTGGGAGATGGACATGGTTAAAGCTCTGACTTGGGAGGGGCAAAGGCAATATATGTAAACTAAACATTTGTACCCCCGTAATATGCTGAAATAAAACAAAAGACCATTTCACAGAATTTTAAAAAACTGAAAATAAGATGGTAGAATAGCTAATATTAATTGTAAATAGTTATTAATCAAATGCAATAAGGTAAAATTTTAACTGTCTCACTTCTCTTTTTACAGTAGCATTGTTTGGGATTGGTTTGACTTTTCCCCCCATTCATTGGCATTTAATGAATAGGATTTTTTTTGTTACAGCGGTAAAATGTGGCCTTTTGAATGGATGATCATGGTGGAGAAGAAGATAGGATTGGTGTATCTGTGACGTTTTCCTTTCACTTTCTTCCAGCAGAATATTAATTTTCCCTTCTTTGGTTTCTTCTTTCTCTGTCCTCAGCCACGTCTCTAAGGAGATGGTATTCTGATTGTTTTCTCAGAAGCAATGTTACTTCCAGGCTGTGACCGTAAATCCTACTCTCTTTGAAGGCTCTTTCCTTGTCTGATTTCCTTAGCCACCAAGACTCACATCTACTCTCTAGTGCCCAACGTGAGACTTTCTTGTTCTGGGGATGGTTTGGTCTATGTTGTTTCAGGATCCTCTACTCTCTCTTGTCTTACAAGGTTTGCCATGATGGTGAATCCAAGTTGGAAGGGTTACTGTCTTTCACCAGGCATGTGTCATGCATGGTCTTATTTTCACCCCTTGCTAATTTTACTTTGTGTGTGTGTAGGTATATTTTGAGAAGGATTTGTGGAGCGATTTTCATTCGGGCATCTATGCTTACCATCTGGCACCAGACCATGCCTGCCATCTCTAGCTATTTCAATTTCATTCTGTGATTGTGCAGATTATAAACCATATTGTAGAGTTTCATGTTTATAATTTAAATAGTAATTATATAAAACGTATATTTTATAATTTATATACTGTTCATAATTTACATTTTAATGCTTATGGGGCTATGGTGGATTTTCAATCTATATTATAGGATGAAGTTTATTCAGATTAGAACTAACACACTCTCAAATACAATTTTTTTTATATCAAAGCTGTACAACTTTTTTTTCCCTTTAAGAGTCAACAGTAAAAATCTCTCATTTTAATGAAAGCTGAACTTGGTAGATTACAATGTTTGGATCAATAAAATTTCATTTTTGACTTCAAAATTGAAGAAAAAGAATCAATGAATTGGATTGGCATGAAGTTATTAGCATGCAAAAGCATGACTTAGCCAGGAATGTTGAGCAATATTTTAAGGCATAAAATCAGAATGATTTATTATCACCCACTCTCTGGAAGAAGTGTGAAAGAAAGAAACATTAAAAAAAAACCGCTAAAGTTGAAGTGACTTCAAAGAAAGAGCAACTAACTCTACAGCTATGACAGTGAAGGATGCTGTAAATTGCATAACATAAGAAGAACAGAATAAGTATTTTTCAAGTGAAATATCCAAATAATTTGTGTTCCAATATTTTGACAACTACTAAAGATAGCAACTGCTGTAAGACTAGAAAGAAGTTGTCATAATACATTGCTGAGATTTTATATTTATTCTTTCACAAATTAGCAATAGGCTTTGATGTTTTTGGAACAGAGTGCCAAATGTTCATCAGCTTCATAGTTCACTATACATTACATGAAAGGAGAAAATCACAGCTAGGCTACAGAGAATGTTGCCCTTCAAGACAGTAATTTTAACCTGTGTGGCTCTCTGTCTGCATGCCTTTGGCTCATCAAATGAATAAATACACAAAACGAGTGATCCTGCCACTTCTTAAGCCTCACAATGCTTTCTACTCTCATCCACTTCCCTCTGTCAAATCAGATTCAGGTATATCTGAATTCTGAAGCATATTCATAGCCTTTACACTGGGTGTCCCATAATAAAACCAATAACCCTTTCATGCATGCACATCCATAATAAATAGCATACCCAGTACAGCCTTTCTGTGGCACCTTAACAAATAACAGGAACTTAGCATTCAAGAAAAAAAATAGATTTCTATCAATACATCTCTTTCTTAATTTTACATAGAGCTCATCAGCTATAAAATACAATTGAATGAATGAACCCCCAACCTATGTCTTAGATTCTATTTTGCATGGGAATGCCTGCTTTGTAACAGAAAGCCAAATTCAGAGGTTCTATTGGTCAGCTTCCTCAAGAGAGGATTCAGGGTTTTTAGGAAAATAAATATGGCAGATGCAGATGGTGGAGAAACCACAGACATTGGAGCTGCAGTTGCCTTTGTTTTACAAGAGGTAGTTTATGTGAAAGATCCTTGTAACTTTTCAATGTTTTTAAAAATTATTCTTTTCTAAGACAGCTTTCTGGGACAGAGACTGGATAATTTATTTTTCCATACCCAGCTCCTCTGGGTGCACCCACCTCACCAAAATAATTCCTGTATGGGACATCAAATATTTTCTTAGCTTAAGTGAGTTCAAGTTTATTATATTTAAGATGATTTTAATAATTCACAAGGATTCATTGGTCATACTGAGCTATGATATAGAACTGGAGGGGGGTCAGTAAATATTTTTTGAGGGGGTGGAAGAAGTTGCCATGTGAACCAATGATTTGAAATGATATCAAGTCTATTGTGTTTAAAACACAGGGAAGCTATTTTTCTCTGAATAGCAATAGTTCCCTAGGAGCTGGCAGATGAAGATGGAGTAGATCATTAAAGTCGGTGAATCTCTTTACTCAGAGCAGGAATGGGTGGATCGGTAGAACGTCCCTGGAGAAGAACCTGATGTCATGAGGCTGAGGGGGTGGTGCCCGTAAATAGGTGGCCCTTCTATTATTTTTTCAATAGACAAAAAAATTATACATATTATGGCATACAATGTGACATTTTGATATACATGTACATTAGGAAATGGCTAAATCAAACTAATAATAACATATCCTTGAACACACAAGCCTATGTATTTGGAGGGAGAACAATTAACACCTACTCTCTTCACAATTTTCAAGTATACAGTCCATTGTTATCAACTGCCGTCACCATGTCCTACAACACACCTCTTGAACTTGTTCTTTCCGTCTAACTGAAATTTTGTAGGCCTTGCCCAACATCTCCCCAGTGCACCCCTCCCCAGCTCCTGACCTCACTTACTTGCGGAATCCAAAAAAGTCGAATTCACAGAAGCAGAGGGCAGAATGGTGGTCCTTCTATTCTTGCCTCTGTATTTCTTACAGGACAAAGAAAAAAATTCAGGTTTTCCAGATAAGCCAAGTCCTTTCCTATATCCACACTCTCCTTTTCTTCTTTGTTGTTTATTTTTCCTCAACTTTCCACCTCTTTCAGACCACCCCCCTCCGCCCCTGCCCCAGGCAGCGTCACCTCTTTGCTGCCACCTTCCTAGCCTGCTATAGGAATGTCTAGAGACGTCTTCCTTTTTGTCCACGCGCTGTATCCTTGCTGTGTGAGCAGTCTCCATCGCATGCCATTTTGTATTACTCCTGCACCTGTCATTCCTTAAAGACGGAGGCTCTACAATTCATGTATCTGTGGCCATATAGCAGAGCAGGGGGCTGCGTGATTCT
This sequence comes from Lepilemur ruficaudatus, assembly GCA_963574885.1. Lineage (NCBI taxonomy): Eukaryota > Metazoa > Chordata > Mammalia > Primates > Lepilemuridae > Lepilemur > Lepilemur ruficaudatus. The sequence continues at coordinate 9,512 of CAUYRT010099248.1, read as the reverse complement.
TCTGTCAAGGGGCAGTTAGTAAACATTTCTGGCTTTGTGGACCACATGGTTTCGGTGGCAATGACTCCACTCTGCTGTTGTCGTAAACCCAGCTGTGAACGACGCGTCAGTGAAGGGGTTTGTGACAACTATCTTTACAAAAACAAGTGGCGGGCTGGATTTTGTTTGCTGACCTGCTTCCCTAGAGTCTACTGGGATCTAATAAACCCTCATGGGAGGAATGGCCCAGAAATGCTCATATTTAAGTGTGCAAAAGTTAAAGCATTAAACGTATTTTAATAAAGTTAGAAATAACTGAATAGAAATTAAGCACTAACCATACATATTATACGTACGTGTGTGTATTAGAAACACATTGTTAGCGTGATAATTTTAAGCACATTCAGAAAGCTTTAAATTAGCAGTCCCCGACCTTTTTGGCACCAGGGACTGTTTTCATGGAAGAAAATTTTTTCATGGACCGGGGGAAAGGGGAGGATAGTTTCGGGGTGATTCAAGAGCATTACATTTATTGTGTATAGATTATTATAGCTACATATCTCAAATGGGCACATCCAAAATGCCTCCTTCTGTGTCTACATGGGATGCCTCAAAGAGAGTTTGAATTGTGCCCACTCCTATGTATTACTGTCTCCATCAATTTTTCCACTTTGACAGGACTATGTCTTCCTGAGTGTGAATCTCTGCTGGAAACCAGGAATGAATAATTTAATCTGCATCTTTTTTTTTATCAGTTTTATATACAATTTACTTTTGAAATTTAAAATTTTATTTAATGTTAAATTAGTAAGACATTCAACTAGTTCAAAACTCAAAATGATATAGCAATTATGTATTGTGACATATCACGCTAGCATTTCATCTGTTGTTCTCAGCCAACTGCTTATTATTATAGATTTGTGTATATCCTTCTAGATTTTCCTTTACATAAATACCAAAATGAATATGTAACACTACTTAACTGTCTTTCCAACACAAAAATTAGCATTCTATATGGATTATTTTGCCCCATGTTTTTGTCACCTAATGTATTATAATCTTTATATATTTAGAAGAATTCCATTTTGATAGTTTTCAAACTGTTTTACTAATCAAGTCCTACTATACTAAACATCATCTATCTCCTACTCCAACTTCCATAAAATTCTCTCTCTCTGAAATTTACTTTGCACCTCCCTCACCTAAAATAGGTTCCATTACCCTTAAAAACCGACAAAAGAAAACTAGCCTATACATTGGCTTCTCACGACCGTCAGCAAGTTTTCTTGGAGATAAACTCCACAAGCAACAAAAGGCTAATCATAAACATCACCTAACAGTAGTTTCAAATCCAAAATGCATGCAGAATAATGAAAATAATAGGATTTAAAGGCTTTTTGCATATTAAAGAATCATAAACCCAACTTTAGGTCTGCAGCATTCCAGATCTGAAATCAACCAACCTAGGAATATTCCAGTGACTTTGCATGTCTCTCTCCCTTTGAATGACCTGAGAGATTGATTTTCTTCTACAGATTCAGTAGACAATTGGAAAAAGCAAAGGTCACTGGGGACCGATAGGGCAAGTATTGATTGTTCTGGAGGGGTTAAGAGAGCAAGGATGGGTGACTGGCATTTATAAACTTTTGGCATATGGAGACACCTGTTTTTTTTTGTTGTTGTTGTTGTTGATATAATTCTGAAATTATAGAACTGGAACAGATTCCTAGAAGTCAGAAGGTGAAAGTTTTTGGACAAAAACAGTCATTCTTTACACGCCAAATAGGAAGGGTGTAGAACTTGTTTCTGGAATGGGCTGTGACAGGTGGACAGTGTGTGTAGGTACAAAAGGATGTTGACATAACTAGATGACGAGTCCACAAAGGACGTCGGAAGAAAACAGTGGTGAACGATTTACGTTCCTGTCTTTGGAACGTGATGCCGTGTTGCGCATTTGATGCACCTACGGAAGAGTTTTTGTGCAGCAGTTAAAGACAGAGCCAACACTGCCTGTGCAGTGGGTCTGAAGCAGGGCTAGGTCCTTAACCAAGGCTCACATCTCTCTTCAAGGCTTGCTCCAGGTTAGACTGGCTACTCCAGGGTCCAGAGGTGAGGAACGCAGTGTGGTTGGAGAAGGGGATGTGAACCAGAACGAGCAGGTACCTGAGCCGTGGACTCATCCCCAAGAGGAATAGCCTATCGGGGACAAGATGATGGAATTCAATAGAAATAGTTTATTGAAATGAGATAATAAGAGGAATTGATAGAAATAGTTTATTGGGGACAGGATGATGAAGGTTAGTATAAATATTTATTACGAATAGGATGAAAGAAGTTGGTGTAAATATTTTATAAGGGATAGGATGACAGATGTTGATATGGTGTATTGGGATTGGATGATGGAAGTGGTGTAAATATTTATTGGGATGGGAGGATGAGGTTGATGTGAATAGTTTATCAGGGGTCAGATGTTGGAGGTTGGTGTGAATAGTTAATTAAGGGTGCGGTGATGGAAGTTGGCATGCATAGTTTATTGGAAATAGCGCGTGATGGAATCGGAATGCTCAGCTCTAAGCGAATTGCGTATCAACCTTTATGGTTTTGTCTTGCAAGTCACACTCCTCTGGAACCGTGGCCACGTGACATGGGTGTGAACACTCTGTGTGTCCTGACTTCTGTCTGGGACAGAATGTTACCTTTCCTTTTTCCCTTTCCTCTGATCCAGCTGAAGGGACATTTTCATGCCCATTTCCTGAGAGTTTAATTAGTTGTGTTACTACTTATTTAACATGCTGGGCTGTTTATTTTCACTACAAGGATGGTAAACATGGTTGTCCAAGACTTATATTCACATATGTCCCTTGTGAAGCCAAAAGGCTCTGAGGCGAGAGGCACTTAACGGACAGATGGATGGGTTGATGGTTTCAGAAACTCAGCTTCTGCTTAGGAGAGGAGAGGTGTGCGCGTCTGAGTGTTCCCTGAAGTATGTTCTGTTGACATGCCAGTAATCGCCTGCCCCCTTGGAGAGGCACAGACACATCAGCATTTTAAACATTCTCATAAATCATGCAGTGAAGAAACCTACTTTGCTTTGTTTAACCCTGGGATTTCCAAACTTATTTGACACCAGATTGTTTTTTTTTTTTTTTTTTTGGTAATGTTGTTGGAAAACCTGTCTGAACAACCCATAGAGATTCTTGTCAGTATCCTGATTTTTATGAGATGATTAATAAATGAGGTCCTGGTTATATGACCACCTAAAAGATATTTTAAAAAAGTAGACAGCAAAAATATAAATGCTAGATATTTGTGCATCATTGATACGTGAAATGAGTTGGCATTTAGAAGACTTTTCTCGATTTAAGTTAACTTTTTTTTTTAACAATTGACATAGAGTCTGCTTTAGGAATATTTTCAGTTGAATTTAATAAATGCTATATTAAGATATTTATGGATCACCGTTTTAGAATATTCTTGAATCTATTTTGTGAATAAAAGGAAAATCAAAAACAGCACACAACTCTTAAAGTATTAGAGGCAAAGAGTATTTTATAGCACAATAAGATTATTGTTTCTTTTATTTCAAGTGGAAGATTTTCTTGGGTTATTTGTGGGCAAATTCCTTTGAGTTCAGTCCTGTTAGGGTCCATAGGAGGCTAAGACAACCCTTCCTGTCAAGGAAATGGCTGGGGACAGGAACTTGTTCCAAGTAATAAGAGAAATAAGATATGCACAGCTACAGCTATAAAAACACCTCATATAAAACATCACCTGGATACGCCCAACATAAATGCAAATGCTAGATGCCTCGTTACCCAGAGAAGTAAAGGGAATTGCATTGAGTTAAAAAAAAAAAAAAACAGGGACAGAGTTGGAAAGTTGATTGACACCATCCTCTTAATGCAAGAGCTACCATTTTGTTAAATGCTTGTGAAGTCTCAGAGGGTTGTTTGGCAAAATAAAACACTCCACCAGCTGCTCTGAATCAAACAGTCCTCCAAATACTTATTCTGTCTATTAATTTTTTTTCTCCTCCTTCCACGAAGCTAACTCACGGGCTCCTGTGAGATACGAATTGTGTTTTAGTGGAAGAGTGCTGGAGCACAGAAGAAATCATGAGAGGTCGCTTTCCTGAATCGACACTCTTTCGATCCTGTTCCTTAACCTGTCTGCACCCTCAGTAACACCAAGTAAACAGCTGAAGCCAAGATCAGCTGTCGTCACTATCCGTCACGTGAAATATTAAATGCAATAAATTAAAATACATGAAAATGTTTAAATTATGATGCAATGTATACCTATCATTTTAAATTAAATACCCTTTCTATCGACCAGATATGTCTTCATAAATCACTCGAACTTGACAATTAATCAAAATTGATTTCCTCTGCAATCTCTCTGCAGGCTTTGCTTGGGAAGTCCAGTCCTTTGGTACCTTTTGTAGGCACAGGTAGCAGAGCAGCTTCTTGTGAAAGGTGAATTAACGTGCCTTTCCATTTAGAATCCAATCTGCCTCTGTGATTGTTCTTCCTGATTTTTATTTAATTTGTAAAATTAAGACACATTTAACAATTGCCAGCAGCTTGGGTTGGCAATATACCTGATGTACTCCCAGAACCTCATGACCCTTACTTTTTGTAGCTATAGTAGGTGACTTACTGCTGATGTCACTGGTGGGCATAGCAACGTGGAAAACTAGCTTGAATAGGGATTTTGTTAGTGTCATCTCTTTTTAATGGTATTTTTTATTTTTGCCAAACCCACATTCATTCTTTATTGGACACTTTTTGTCTGTGCTGTTGATTTCATGAATATCCTATTTGACAAAAATTTTATAGGAAGAATCAATATTTTATATTGATTTAGCTCAATGTAGGGGAAATATCAATATTCAGTAAAAGTAGGAGCAGAGCAAAGCTAGACTTGATTTCTTCATAGATAAGACAAATTTTATATCCTGAACTCACTCGCTGTGTTTGCAGGCCAGTTGGAAGACCATAGTCAAGACATGATCTTAAAGCCAGGCGTGGTGGCTCACACCTATAATCCTAGCAGTTTGGGAGGCCAAGGCAGGGAGATTGCTTGAGGCTAAGAGTTCAAGACCAGCCTAAGCAACATAGGGAGACCTGTCTCTACAAAATATAAAAGAAAAAATTAGCTGGATGTGGTGGCGCATTCCTGCGGTCCCAGCTAGTCAGGAGGCTGAGACAGGAGGATCGCTTGAGCCCAGGATTTCGAGGCTGCAATGAGCTATGATGACACCACTGCACTCCAGCCCAGGCAACAGAACAAAACCCTGTCTCAAGGGAAAAAAATAATAAAAACATAATCCTAGAGACATTCTAGCATTTGAACTCCCCGAATGATTGCTTTAACCTGTTTGGAAATGTACTATGAGATTTTTTCTGGAGTTCCAATAGGACTGTTTGAGGTGATGGCACCCACTTTCCGTTGGAAACTTGACATAATAGATTTATTCTGCCTGATATTTCTCTTCTTTGTCTATTTTCAATCTTACGTTGAAATGCTTCATGTATATCCCACTTCTGTGCTCCAGACCCTACTATATGCTCGCATTGTTCAATTATAGGTATACATTTCTCCTGGCTCTCTGGATCTCATATAGTTTACACCTCTCTGCTTATAGAAACGTGTGTTGATTCTTACCCGGGGTGCAAACTCTCCTGTCGGAGACCTGTTGTAAGCAAGGCCTCTCAAAATATTCTAACTTTTACTGCCTTTGCTCTTTTTCTCCTATAGAATGGCTTCTCTTCTTCTTTATTTTGTGGTAAACTCTAATCATTCCGCAGACCCCACCTTGTATATGAGGCTTTTACTGATTAAAGTAGCTTTGATCGTCATAAAACCACGAAGCATTTACTGTAACTGCTTTTAAGTGGCAGGTAAACACCCTCAGACTGTTGTAGTCTATTGTTTTATGGGCACTCGCTTTGTCTTCCCCAATTACTTCTAATTGTAACAAACGATTTTAAAAAATGATCCGTTAATCTCCCAGTGCCTGGCATAATGCTCATTGTACTTAATAGAACAGCCGCCTAAGACATGCTTTTAAAATGGGCTATTTAAAGTAAATGCAAACTTAATGTTCCTTTATGATTTTTGTGAGAATTAAGGACATGGCATCATTCCTTCAGTTAATTAGGATACCGCCTGCTAGGATTGGGGACCGTTGGGTTCCTACTGAACCCATCATTGAACTTGCAGCACGAGGGCATAAAACACACCCCATGTCCCCAGATCTCTCCGTCTGTCCCTGTCCCTAAGACCACGAGCTCCTGCGGCAGATGCACCATGTCTCATCTCTCTCAGTTTCCCTGGTACTTAGCACAGTCTGTGGCTTTAATCAGAACTCGATAAATATTCATCAAGCATATGGCTGGATCATTACTCCTAGGACTCCTGAGATACGGTCAGTCTCCATCCTAATATTGCTTCTTTCTCGAGCACACCCAATGCAGGGAGCTCCTCCCCTTCAACCGGCTTTGGTCACACAATCGGCTCTCAATGCTATAATACGAGGTATCCAGTTACAGACAAAAAAATTGAAGAAAAATCATCTTGACTTAAATTTACATTTTTTTTCCCTTTCCCCCAGCTGGTGCTTGCCGTAGACTAGTTAATTAAAGTATCTGGGGAAGGGGGTGGTACTTCTCTTGTTCTGTCTCTCTCTCCCTACTTAGTGGATAATTTTTTTTTTTCAATATCGGGACTTACAGGGAAGGCTCTCAAGAGGTTCTTACTTGGCAGATACTGTAACACTCTCATTTCCTGCTTTCTGGGAGTAGGTGATGCTCATGACTGAAAGTTTCTCTTTTGGACACATTTGCGGGTCCTTTGCTCAGTCCTGTCTCTCAAGCCAAAGGTGGTGTGTGTCTGTCTTGAGTGAGGCAACCCTGAGATCCCCTCAGCTCCGGCTCCTGGGGGTGGGGGGGGCGGCTGGGTCTCCTGGCGGCCCACGTGGGCACCAGTAGCTTTACAATGACCTCCAGCCAACATGGACGCATGGGGTGCACATGTGTCCTCTCGAGGGGATCCGTGCGCCTCTGCCCTGATGAAGGAGGGACGTGAGATAACTTCCCAGACACTGCCCGTGCTTGGTACCACAAGGCAGTTTAGCATTCTCAGGAGAGAGTCAGGTCTTCTAGATTTCAGGGGACGCACGTCAAGCATGGTGAAAAATGCTACAGTGGAGCTTGAAGGGAAGGTGTGCTGGGGAAATGGTGCTAATTATTTTATTAATAATGTTGACGTTGACATTTCTTACATGTGTTATAGGGGCTGTGATAACATGGAAAAACACCTGTAAATAAACAACTGAATTATAGAAGAAGAAAAAATGAAATACAGTCCACAAAGTTCACAGAAATGGGCCCATGTTTAAACTTTTCATAAGAAAAATAAAGCCCATTCATTCATTGGGAGAAGCAGGGATTGTTCTAGAACATAAAGCAAGATTTTTTTTCTAGATGGGTTTTAATATAGTAATGGTGAGAGATGGATGGGTCAACATTTGCCACTACATCCTTACCAGGTATGCCACGGCAGGTTTAAGGACATGTTAGTGCTATGTCCTTCAACACAAGCTGATGGGATAGTATCTGCCCTGAACTTGACTGCCATGTGGCTGGCCAAAATAAGCAAATGACCAAAAACACTACATCATCCCATACACACGATACACAATTACTTCATGTTTTAGAAATCTAGAAGGCAGGTGAACTGCTTTTTCTTCGATTAGTCCTCATTAAGATAATTCTTCAGACTGGGCTTGGTGAGAACTCAGAGAGGATGTAGCATGGAATTGTTCTGTCTGATAAGCAAAGCAATTACAACTTGCTCATTACTAATATTGACGGGAAGTGGATCTATGCGCTCAAAGGATCACAAAGCACAGAGCACTGTTCACTTCTTACATCACAAGTTACAGGCTCTAAAGAAGACTGATTTGAGAGGTGGAAGAAGGAGGAATAGGCATTTCTCAAAGAATAAGAAAAACATATATAAGCAATTGACACATCTTTAGGAAAATGTGTGTGTATCTCTATATCTATATGTATCTACCTATCTGTATATATATGTAGATAGACAAAGATTCCCTGGTTTTAGTCCCCGAAACAGAGCCAAGGAAATAATGCATGACCTGACTTTTATTACAAGAAGTTATTAAGTCCATGCCATTTCTCAGAATCTCTTTGGTCTCGTGGTTTGCCAGCTTTTACCAGCAGAAATCAAATATCCTCTCTGCTTCCCTTTAAGACAGCCTCAGCAAAACCAAGATGCTGAAATGTCACCATGTTGGTGGAGTCGATCGCATGGGAGGCCCCGGCAGATTGCAGAGGAAAGCAGTGCTCGATCATAAACGCAGTGAGAGGTTGTCATCGCCCTGGGAAGTGAGATGGGCACACATGGTAGACAAAGCCTTCCTGAGCAGCCACATGAGGGAGGAAGATGTAGCCTCCTTGCAGTGAGACTCCATGAACTTGCTTTTTGGGGGCCAAAAATGTTATTCAACATGGAAGGCAAAAGACTTCCCTGTAAATGCTCAGCCATTACATCAGTCAACACTTAGTAAATATGCAGAGGGTGGATTCTATGCACTAAATAGAACAAGGAAAGAGAGTTTAATTTGCCTAAAATTATAAGTACTATTAGTACTTATATATAAGTACGTCTTGGTTGCTTCAAAGTTTGGGCAGTTACGAATGAAGCTGCTGTAAATATTGACGTGCAGTTTTCTGTGTGGATGTTAAGGTTTTAACTCATCTGGGTAAATACCTAGGAGCACAATTGCTGGATTGTATGGTAAGACAACGTTCAGTTGTGTAAAAATCTGTCAAACTGTCTTCTGTAGTGGCTGCAACATTTTGCCTCCCCACCAAGAGTGAATGAGAGTTCCTGTTGCTCCACATCCTCTCCAGCATTTGATCGTATCACTCTTGTGAATTTTGGCCATTCTAACAGGTAGGTAGTGGCCATTTAATTTTTAGAGTCCTCAAATAGCCACTTCATGCAACCAGTCCAGGTTTCTTAGCTTCATTCAGTGGGGAAGGTCAGGATAGAATGTACTTGCCCCATTTGTGAGCTGAATTGTGTCCTCCAAAAATCTATATGTTGGAGTCCTAACCCGCTGTACTGCAGACTGTGACTGTATCTGGAGACACGGCCTTTAAAAAGGTGATTAAGGTAAAATGAGGTCACTAGGGTGGGCCCTGATCCAACAGGACTGGTGTCCTCATAAGCAGAGGAGATGAGGACACAGACATGCACAGAGGGACGACCCCGTGAGGACACAGGGAGAAGACGGCGTCTACACATCCAGGCAAGAGGACTCAGGAGGAAACATCCCTGACACACCTTGATCTGGGTCTTCAAGCCTCCAGGATGTGAGAGAACAGATGTCTGCGGTTAAGCAGCCCAGGCTGCGTGATGCTTTGTTACGATAGCCCAAGCAGACTGACACACCCTTTCATTGTGACCCAGAATGCAAGAGGTATTTTGTCAATGGTGCGTGT
>CAUYRT010099247.1:0-15934 GCA_963574885.1 Lepilemur ruficaudatus | reverse complement strand
CTCGAGCCCAGGAGTTTGAGGTTGCAGTGAGTTATAATGATGCCAGGCACTCTAGCCCAGGCAAGAGAGTGAGATTCTGTCTCAAAAAAAAAAACCTGTCACACAAGTAAACCAATGAACTGGTTCAAACTTGCAGCCTGGGTGCTCAAGGCACCCTGCACTGCTCAGCTCCCATCAGCTAATTCCTGTATGAGATTTTTAAATTTGCCTGTGACCTTGTCACTTCATCATGACAGTTAAGGGCAGCGGGGAAAAGAAAGTTCTTGCAGTAGCGCCAAGCACTAAGGAGAGGTGGAAGAGACGGCTCTGGTGAAGAGTGTGGGCTCTGGAGTCAGACAGCCCAGGTCCCTCCTTCTCGCTGCACACCTGCACCTACTCTGGCTCACAGGGCTGTGTGAGGACCAGAGCTGGTCAACAGAGCACTCAGCATGGGGCCTGGTGACTAGCATTCCCACTGCTGTTCCAGGGGTAGACTCTGCCATCTGTCCACCCAGCTGGAGCCCTGGGCAGAGGACACATGACTTGGGCCTCCTCCGCCACTGAGGAGCTTTCTCTGGAGACAGCAGACTCAGGGCTCTGGTGCTGCCCCTGCCCGGCTGGCCAGGCCTCACCCAGTGGCAGGCCTTCCTCCCTGATGCCTGCGTGAGTGTGGCCCCATGTCCCCCCGGACGCAGGCTGTCTGGTACCAGTGCTGGGTGCAGCCCCAGAGCTCTGAGGGAACCGCAGGGGCCTGTATTCCAGGAGGGCCTATTTGTCTCCACTAACCTGTGTATCTTCTACCTTTTGCCCTCCGTACACGTACATATATTAAAAGAGAAAATGAATGAAAACTGGAAGCTTACCTTTACAAATGTATACGCATTACAACGGTTTGATTTCAATTCCCGTCTGTGTGGGGAGTATCTTCTTATCACAGATAAAAAGACAAAGTCCCAGAAAGGCTGGCATCTTTACATCATCAAGCAGGAACCGCCCTATGAGATCCACTAAGAGGGCAGATTCCCAACCCAGCTGATCACCGGGTACCCTAGTGGCGGCAAAGCCAGCCTGTATAAACCAAAAGAAGAGAGAATCTCATATCACCCTGCACAAGTTAATTTTCTAATGTACTTATTCCCTCTTTTACTTTATCCTGTCCACCACCCAGTAGATGTAATAAATTATTTATTTAATGTCCAAAATAAAAAAGAAGATTTCCAAACAGGAGAAAAGACCAAAGAAAGCACTACACAAGACCTAATAATGCCAACTGGCTAAACTGCCCCAAATAAAAACCAGCCAGCTTGCTAGGCAGCTGTGTGAAACCTCAGATACCCAGTGAGTTAAGATGACAGAAGCCAGAAGGAGGGGAGAACGCATCTACTCGAGCCCTGTGGTTCTGATTTCATTTCTGAGGTTCAAGTGGAACTCCCAAAATGCAGAGCTGTAAGCTCAGGATCCTACAAACTCAACTCACAAGAGATGATAAACACTGAGACCTCTTCCTTCTCTTGACCCCAGAGGTGCTTTTCTCCAAACTCATCATGTACCATAACAGGAGGAAAAGAGAGAGGCATGCATGCGCTCATTAACGCCACTGTGTGCAAAACCCCGTCCCACTGGGCATCTCATGTTGACAGAATACAGAATGCCTGAGCACCAAATCCTTTGATGTCTTCTCTGCTGTCACTTCATCCACTTTGCGTCAGAAGAATGTTGGTCATCAGGAAACAGGATTTACATTTAGAATTTTGGCTTCTCCAGATGCAACTAATTCTGTAACCATGTTTTCAAAAATATATGATGCTCAGAGGACTCTGTTGAAGGCTACATTTCTAAAATAGTAAGACACGAAGTATTTTACATCTGCCCATTAAGTTTTTGGCTGGCTGAGCAATTAAGTAAAAATATTTCCAAATAACATGCAGACATTCTGTTTTTAAGCTTAAAATCTCACATTTTAGCTACACCCACGCAGATGATTTAGAGCACAGCTGAATTTCATTAGTGGATCTAACTGATTCAAATTGTATCTTCCAAATGAGATCTTTTTACCTGAAGCATATGAAAAATCACCCAGAATCTACCACATATTTACCATATAGACAAATGTCCTTCTTTAGATCTGTAATTCAAAACTGTTATTCCTTGTGTATAACGGAATACTGTGTGTGTACATCAAGAGAAAAGTAGAAAAGCAACCAGGAAAAAATTCATAATTCAGGCTGTAATAACTCTAAATATTTAAAATTCAGAAATAAATGAATTTAGGCTGGGCGAGGTGGCTCATGCCTGTAATCCTAGCACTCTGGGAGGCCGAGGTGGGAGGATCGCTCGAGGTCAGGAGTTCGGGACCAGCCTGAGCAAGAGCAAGACCCCGTCTCTACTAAAAATAGAAAGAAATTAGCTGGACAACTAAAACTATATAGAAAAAATTAGCCAGGTATGGTGGCACAAGTCTGTAGCCCCAGCTATTTGAGAGGCTGAGGCAGGAGGATTGCTTGAGCCCAGGAGTTTGAGGTTGCTGTGAGCTAGGCTGATACCACGACACTCTAGCCTAGGCAACAGAGTGAGACTCTGTCTCAAAAAAAAAAAAAAAAAATAGAAAAAATCAGCCAGGCATGGTGGTGCACGCCTATAGTCCCAGCTATTTGAGAGGCTGAGGCAGGAGGATTGCTCGAGCCTAAAAGTTTGAGGTTGCAGTGATCTATGATGATGCCACTGCACTCTAGCCCCGGGAACAGAGTGAGACCCTGTCTCAACAACAAAAAAGCTGGGCATGGTGTCATGCACCTGTAGCCCCAGTTACTCAGGAGACTTAGGCCAAAGAAGCCCTTGAGCCGAGTTGCAGGCTCCAGTGAGCTATGAGAGTACCACTGCATTCCAGTCTGGGTGACAGAAACCCTGTCTCAAAAAATAAATAAATAAATATAAATAAAAAAGCAATTTGTAAGTTTCTACTTTGCAATTTATAAAGCGAGGGAATAAATTTAAAACTCTAACATCTACATGAAATATATTTTTAAAGCCCCAAAAGAAATGCCTAAAACTATTAATAACTCTGAACTAAAGTATCTATGACAATAAAATCAATTTTAAAGTATTTAAGATTAATCTAAATCTAAAATTTAAATAAACAATTCCAAACTCTTAAATAATTTAAATAGTTTCAAATTTAAAGTAAGAACACAGGACTGTTTCTGCTAGAGAGACTTCCAAAGGTATTCATTTGCTGAAAGAATTGTTGCCATCTCTCCACCGTTTCTATAGATCTTCCCATCTAAAAATTTGTCTACCCTATTGATAGTCGAAATGGTTTCTAAGAAAGGCATACCTGTTTTTCACTTTATACTCAGTCCCCTTAAGTGTATCCAGCCATGCAGCTTTTAGTGTCACCATCAGTATTAAAGAATATTTTTATCATACATATACATGCATACAAACCCAACTATGTATACATACACACACACACACACACACACACACACACACGCACACACACACACACACAGAGTCTGAAAGGTTACAACTCAATTTACTACTAACAACTTCCTCTGGGAATTGCAAATGTTAAGGAGAACTACCACATTTTACTTTATGCATACTGGAATTCCTTGAATTTTTAAAAATACCTTGTAATTGAAAAATATTAAGAAAAATAAAAGGTATCAAAGTATTATAGCTGTGTGTATAGAAAGAAATAGAATATTTAACTTAAACCTCAAAGTATGATTATAAAAAATCACCATTTACAACATACACATTCATCTTAAGATACATCTACATGCATTATTTTTAATTCAACTTTATAACTGCTCCCCTATTACTAATATGCTACATATAAATCAATAGAAGGGCTATCAGGAGGCATATAAGGAATATGCATAAGTACTATCTAGATTTGAAACTGTCCTTCACTCAACACTTGAAGAAAAAAAATCAAGATGCGATAATAATCTTTAGATCCAACGTCATCTTTAAAAAAAGCATCTGAATCCCAAGTGTCATTCTGGAAAATCCTAAGGCATTTATAATATCAAGAGGTATTAGAAAATATTGTGTATTTAAAAAATACGTATTAAAAAGTCATATGTTGTTTCCGGAAAATATATCAAAATCAAACAAGTTTCTCAACTCCTGAGAAAGTTTGGTAACCTAATTCCATTTAAGTAACTCCAAACTGTCAAATTCTGTTCTTTACCTAAATGTCTTTGCCTCCAGGAAAACAAACAAAAAAACCCCAAGAAATTTAACAAAATACAATACTAAGAAAAAAGAAATCAGCCTAGTATTTATGGTGGATAATGTACCACCTATCTACCACAAAAGAAAACCCACAAATAACTGGTCTATAAGAAATATTAATAACATACTTTGTAAAGCCAGAGTTAGACTCTTTCAGGTATTATATAAATAATGACGATGACTGTCTGCAAAAACTTAAGTTCAATTACCTTTAGTGATCTGCATAAAAGATACTAAAATGTGAAATATTACAGGTGGGATATTGTTACTCCATTTTATACCATCATAAGACTCAAAGTGACTAGGGTCTATGAATGGTTTCTACTAAGCAAAATACTAATGTACCTACTTATCGTTTTGTTGATGTAAATAATAGACAAATTCCATTTAATGAATACTCTGCTTAAAAACAAAAGAAAGGAAAAACACATGTCCCTGGCTATCATGCAGTCAGCCTATTTAGTGAATACATACAATCCCCATATACATGTATTTGATTCTTAATCAAATGAGTTTTCTAAAATACTACATTGGTCATATTTGAGGGTTTTATAATTTTTATGTATGTAGAAAAGAAAGCTGGAGATGTGTTGATGAAAGCTATATAAGTATGGAACTCCCTCAGTTGAGATTCAGCAGGTAAGTTTATGGAGGGCAAGGACTGAATCTCTGCCATCTGTGTACCCTCAACATAGTCTCAAGCTGATGCATACACTGATTTTGCTGAAATAATGTGCATGCGTTCATTCAACAAGCATTTACTTGGTACCTACTATGTGCCAGGCCCTGTACTAGGTGATAAGGTATTCATTATTGAATAAAATAGGCCAGTTTCTGCCTTTATGGACTTTCTAATATAGTGGGGGAGGCAAACAAATAATTAAACCAACAAATAAGATCATTTAAAGTTATGATAGGTGCTGTGAGGAAAGGAACAGGGTACAATGAGAGAGGCAGACCTACTTAGAATGGTCAGCAAAGATCTCTCAAACCCTTAGAAGGTAGTATTTAAGCCTAAATTTAAATGAGAAAGAGTCAGCTATTTGAACAGTATAACACTTGATGATCTATTTTCTACACTAGCAGCACCTTAGCTTACATTTGGTAATTCACAAAGTAAATTTCTATACTTTGAAATCTAAATAAGCCCTGTCATTCTCCAGCCCTCTCCAATCTAAACATCAGTAGTTCCCCAGCACTCTTTACATATGGTTGTGTGTATATAACTGTCCCCAAATTGACATTTTTATAAACATATTACTTTTTATTTGAATATTTTTCATATTATTCAAACACAATTATAAGAGAATTAGAGGGAGAAAACTAATAAAATACAGGCCAGGCACTGTCTTAGTACTTCAATTTAAAGCAGAAAGTCTCTCAAGTGCCACTATTATAAAATCAGCAAAACACTCTTTTACACTCAAATGTTGTGTTGGCAGCGGCAGTTGAAGGTTTAAAGAAATTTGTGGGTTTGTAGGGGCAGCAACATAAATGTTGGATGTGAAGAGGGAAAGGACCAGAATAGAAAAATATTATCTTGGTGAATGCACTGCAGTCCATAATCTAGTTCTCAGATATTCACATCCAAGAAGAACCTCAAATCAAACTCAAAAAATATCTAATTATAAACCAGAATTGTATTTTACTAATTTTCATGATGAAATATATTATCATGTAAGTCAAAGTTTTAAGATTACTGACCATAATCCTACCAATGTCAATTTATTAATCTACAACAGAGAACTCAGCGTTCCAAGTGAACATAACCCTTATCTGTACTTCACCTATACATCAAAACTTATTATCAGGAAGCTAAATGAGTAATAAGAATAGATGCTCAGTGAACATGGAATCGGGTAAAGGGATAGAGATATTTAAGTCAGGCCACGGTCAGGACTGATCAAATATTTCCGCCCCTCAACAGAGATTACCTTTCTAGCTCCCAGAATTTTCATGAACCCCAGATGATGTATCTTTTCCCTTTGTACAGCAGTGTATAAACATTGTCAAATTCTGCTTTTCAGACTTTTTCAATGTTCAGTGCTGACTGACTATCCATTCCTTTTCTGCAGATACAGCCTTTCTTTAGATAAGTTAATGTCATCTATTTGATTCAATCAAAAAACATTTCAAAGTGCCTGCTACCTGCTGGGCACTATACCAGGTGCTGAGCATACAAGGTTATAGAAGATATGAGCCACATCCTCAAGAGTTCATCTTCTATTGAGGAAGACCTTCTCTTTCCTATTTTTGACCTGGGAGATTGCTGATCTTTTAAAGTGCCTTCTGCATGTATCTAATTTTAACCATTCTGTGAGAATATTATTTAATTTTTGGAGTTCTAGTAATACTTTACTGTTACCCTTACAAACCAACCACAGGGGTATTTTGCACTGAGGAGGCAATTGAAGTACTGGGGAGTTAAGTAGTTTGCCTGAAATCACTAGGTTATTATAATAAGCAGTACAGCCAAGATTCGAATTGTAGGTCTTTCTGACTCCAAAGATCACACAATCTTTCCTCTATCCCATTCATTCTCTAAGAAACCAAAAACTCTGATAGATAGAAATATGTACAGTGCCTACAGTTCCTGACATATCCTCCAATTCAATTACTATGTCTGCCCAACTAAAATCAGCAATATCAAGCTAGAAATTTGTGCAGGCTTTTTATAACTCCTACTAACTGGTAGGCCTCCAAATAAACCAGGAATAAATAATATTCATTTCAGTAGGTCAGGGCCCCCCAATTCACTGCTATTTAGGACTCTCAAAAAACAATAAAAACCAGATCTACTTTCTAGTTGAAAGCTCTAATCTCAGTAAAAATAAGGCCCTTCCAATATCTAACATATTTAAATTTTAATTCATATTTTAAGACTCAGTAAAACATATTAACAGTTATTTAAAAACAAAGATTAAGCAAATAAAGATAATCATAAAAAGTGCACCATTGGACTGTGTCCCAAATCATCTAAAGCTTTACATTACATATTTAGTTTATATTTTCCTTTAATTTGTGAATTATTAAAAAGAAATACTTAACTCCATTACCATCTATCTCTATTTCTTATGTTTCTCATGAGCTATATCATAGTTCATTACAATCAATGGCAAAGATCCACTGAGCAGTGAAATTACTTAAATACAAAACCCAGTGAACAAATAAAAATGTGATGAACTGGGAAAGGGAGAACATGAAATGGAAGAGAGTGCAGTGAGAATATAAACACCAGAAACTGCAATTCATCAAACAGGAAGTCCTGAAATCACATGACATGCAGGAAAATAAAATTTAAAAATAAATGAAAAAGGGGCGAGGTGGCAGGCTCAATAGAGCCTAGAAAAAAATAAAAAGGCTTTAAATAGATACAGTACAGTTAAAAAAACAATTGCAAGAATAAGATATATTTAAATAATCTGGGACAGTTGAGGGACTACTTTCACTTTCAGGTTAAATTTTCCTAATAGTTACTCAATAACCATATTAACATTTATCTATTAATTGCCAAAACAGTAAAAAAAAAAAAATTCCTCTAAAATTACATAATCAATGTGGTCATTTGCAATGACCACAGATTTTTCCCCCAAAGAAAAAAAATACACAGAAAAACTCAAGTGTATTATATTCACAATTAAGATATACCAAGTTAAATTGATCTTACCCATTAATGTTGCTAAAAGACACAAGGAGTACATTTCTTTGTCAGCTTGCTCCTGAAGTTCCTTAGACGACAATTTACCAGTAACGGCAATATCTTCTTGTTTCACAGTGTGAGCTGAGTGTGCTGCAGCAGACTGACCACCTTCAGCTTTACTTTTTAAAATCTCTATTGTAATTCTGTCACCATGCTGCAAAGGAACTGGCTCCTTTTCCATTCCTGCCTGTGGGGGTATTAACTCTTTAGGAGGAAAACCATACCGAATACACTGTAAATATGGAGGAATGTTGAATTCTCTGGCTATACTTTCCTGAAGTTCAAAAAAGGTTGTTGAAGACTTAAGAGTAACCATAGACTGTCGTCCATCATTAGTTGTTATTCGGATCTTCTTCTCCTTAGAAGTTGTAGGTGAATAGGGAGCCTTGGTAGGAGTAGCAGGTGCAGAGGATGGACCATCACGAATGGTACTGGGAGAAACAGTCCTGGGCTGCCCTTTTTGTTCTTGTTTTAACTTCTCTGTTTTCCGTTTCTGCATTACAGAAGCCTGTTCCGTAATATTCTGTTGAATAGTTCTTTCAGTTTTACTCATGTTTAACTCCTCCTTGTGCAATGTTTTTGTTTTCTGTCCAGTAAGAATAATTTTAGTTGGGAGCTGAGACTCTGATTCTTGTCCTTGCACATCTCCAACTCTTTGGGCATGAGCACCATCTATATTTACAGGAGTATAATCATCAGGATTCTTTTTGGCAGTCTGATGCAATATAGTGTGGACAACTTTCTGAACCAGGATCTCACTCCCAAATTCACCTGGAAAGTGCTTGGTAACAAGTTTCATTGCAACATCATAAACATTACTATTCAAAGATGAATCGCTTTCATACTGGAACCAATACACTGTTTCTCTGACCACTCTTCCACCCCATTCCAAAGTAATAGGGAAAGCTTCTGGTAGATTGTCATACTCTTTACCATCCCAAAAGTGTTTGAATCCACAACCACATTTGCCACCAGTGGACTTAGAATTAGTTCTGTCTCCATCCAAATACACAATAGACCCATCTCCTCTGACCCTTCGCACAGATGTGCCATGGCACCAATTACAAGCTGTTAGGTTACTCAATCCATAGTCTGGTACCAGAACATCTTTCATTGAATCATATGAGCAAACCAAATTGTTCAAGGGAAAGCTATAATTTTTGTCAGGCCTCAGCTGTCCATGAGTACTTTTTGCCAGGTTATACAGTTTCCCTCCTGGAGCCAACCACTCTGGAGGAACATGAAGTTCAGAAAGGGCACCACAGAGCAAACATTTGTGAAGGCGATTATCCATTACTGCTTTTTTAGCAGCTGCTGTGACTTCTTCAGGCTGAACTCCTATCACCCCAGTCCTTCTGTAGAAATACTGATGGACATCAGCAACCAAACTAGGATGGATACCATGTTTGTCCATAAAGACTTCTTCCATAGCAGCAACAAGCCTAAGCAAGTATTTATCATGCAAACTTCTGTCTCCTCCAATAACACAACCACCATCTTCTTCAAGTTTGATGTACTTTTTGATAAGGTCCTGAGGCACACCCCATGCTTTAGGAAGCAAATTCATAGGCAGTTTGGGCAAAGCAGCCCCTTTTATGCCTACCAAGGGAATATAATGGTTTCTACCAGAGCTACTCCATGCAATACAGATTGGTTTATTCAAATGCCCATCTCTCCCAGTGCACTTCTCTACAGGGATGAGCCCAGGTAGAAAGGTGGCTGAATAATCACCAGAGCTTCTCATGCCACTGAGGGAATCTAATAGAATAATAGGACGATGTAACACATTAGCAAGGCCAAATATGTGGATATTCCTCAGACCCAAGGGAACACCCTCAGGTGGTACAAACAGAGGGTCACATTCATTGATAATGTCCTCCCACTCGGCAGCATCAATGAAGTCATGGAACAGGGCTTGATATTGGGCCAGGTGCTGCTGAAAGTGCTGTTTAAGATTCTCTCTCAAGGCATGCCAGAAGAGCTCCCGGCCTACTAGAGCCCGAGACACAGCATGCACCAGGCAGTGTCCATCCCCGTCCACATGCACTGGAATGAGGCATTCCTGGCTTTTATTGGCCCGCTTGATGTCCTCAAGAGTGTCATGCAAATATAGGAGGCTTCCGGAGCGGTCCTTGCCATAGCCCATCGTGTTAACATGCTCTGGTTCTATGAGGAAGGCGCGGTCACCCAGTAAAGAGCAATCGAACAGTTCGCCCTGGTTCATGTCCCGGAGGAGCTTGGCCCGGCCTGTCTGTTTGTCCATTCCATAGCGAGCTAATATGGGCGACAACAATTTGCAGTGGTAGTTGGAAAGGCCCATCACCTTTACCAGTTCCGTGTTCTTCTTGGGTGCCCCCGTCACCCCGAGCAGCGCGTTCCGCAGCAGGTTGTGTAGCACTACGTCCGGGTCGGTCACCTCCTCCACCCCCAGCAGCTGTTGCTGCTCGTGCCGCTGTCCGCACTCGGTACACTCGATGCTGGCAGAACCAGAGGCCGGGAAGAACAAACGCGCCTGGCACTTCGGATCCGGGCAGCTCCCAGAAAGGATTCTCCGGTCTCTCCGCTTCGAGAGCCCCCCTGGAGCAGCTGCCGCCGCGGCCGCCAGAGACGGCGGAGTCTGCGGAGCTTCAGGGGGAGGAGGTGGTGGCGGCGGCAGCGGAGGCGGCGGCGGCGGCTGAGACATAGCTCTCGGCTCTCGTGTCTCGCTCCGCGTCCCAGGCGACCCTCAAAGGCTCATAGCCCAGACCTCACCGACCTGACTCTGTCTAGGCCAAGCCCAGGGCGAATCACTTTCCTTTCCCTGCCAGCTCCTCCTCCTCCTAAGCGAAGGCGGAAGCGCCGGACGTTGTTTCTCTTCTTACTTCTCCACTGCTGTAGCCGTTACCCCGAACGTAACGGCCACCACCCCACCCCGCACTCACACTCACTCACTCTCGCTCTCTCCCTCAGACACACAGACATACACGCCCTCCCTAGGAGTGCGCAGGCGCAACTTCCGCTCTGCCCTCTGGGAATTGTAGTCCTTCAGCCTCTCTGCTCGCCATCCAGTGCTAGGATCTTGGGTCTAGGAAGAACTGCAAATACCGTGAGGCCAAGCGGCTCAGCGCCGGCGGAGAGGAGGAAGAGGATGGCGCTAGGGAGAGGGGGCAGACCGGAAGATGGTGACTTGCGCTGCCCGCCGGGAGTTGTGGTTGTAATTGGATCTCTTTCGTCGTCTCCCCTACTCTGCGTCCGAAGCAAAAGAGTCTGAGAGACCACATTTCCTAGGATGCCCTGCGGTGCGTCCAGCTGCGTTTCCCCCTCGGCGGAGGGGAGAATATAGAGAAGCTCGGTCAAAACAGTTAAAGGGAGCGGGTTTCGAAGCCGAGAGTTTGAAGTTCACGACTACCAGAAGGGGAGGGGAGTGGATAAGGCTCTCAGCGAAGAAGGTACAGTAAATAAATGTCTAGGGATATGGTGGGCTGGGAAGTTGGATGAAATGGTCTAGGCTGTCATAAAAGAAAAAGGCTGGGGGGCGGAAATAGTGAATTGATTCTCCAGTGTCTCTTAAACTCTTTTTTTCTGGCCCACCTCTCTAGTCGCATTCGTACCGCTAATCCATATCACCCAGGCTCCTGAGCTCCCTACTCTGCTTTTCCCCCCTCTCTAGTGGGAGCCTCGGAGGCTCCATTCGGTTTCTTGTTCCTTGTATGTCTTGGCAGTTTACAGTACAAATGACAATGCCTTGGATGTGTATAGAGTTTTATATACATATACAGAGCCTTTTAATTAGATACAATTTCGTTTGCTCCTGGACAGCCCTTTTCCCAGAGAGTAAAAACAGCTCACATTTGTTAAGTTCTTAATGTATGTCTGGCACTGCGTTTACGTACACATTTGATGTTAATAATAACCCCCTTAGGAAATAGGCCTGGAAAGGAAATGACTTGTTCAAGTTCACGCAACTGGTAAGTGACTGGCTTGGCACTCATACCTCGATCTGTACCCTTTTTACAGACAGGGACATAGGCAGGAAAAGTAAGGCATGAAATAAAGTAATAACTAGCATTTGGTTACTGTTTTTTCGTAGTTTACATAATGTTTTCACATAGGTTATCTCATCCTCAACCAGTCCTGTAATACTTTTACCAGGTGTTGCTGAGTGACATGTCCAAGGTCAAGTCAGAGAGTGCTTTTTACACTACTTCCTACAAAAAACCAAAGTGTTAGGCTCAGATCTTTTGCTAGGCCTCTAAATCTCATCTTAGTGACTCAGAGATGTTTAGCCTTAAAGAGGCAACAAGCTTTATTCTTTTATCACTTTTGTGTGCTAGGAAATTGGCTCTTCATGCAAAACATTCATACATTTATTCACAGTATTATTTTAATTATTATTGTACAGTCATCTCCTTTCACTTACCATTTTGGATATGCTTGCATTCTGGAACTTTACTATTACCTTAGATAAGTGGACTACATCAAAATTTCTGAAGCATTTGGCACAAAATAGAGACATCACTGCAGTCCATGAGATCATTTGAGTTTTCTGTAGCTGCCAAGGAAACTATCTTTTATTAGGTTTTTTTGAGTAAATAGAACTCACTCGATGCTTTGAAATGAACTGCCTGTAAGATAGATACTCATAAAGTGTATTAGTACTGATTTGCACCTAAAAATTGTCTACAGCTTGGTTCAAAAGAAATTGCATGTTTGAAAGAGAAATCCTTCAACTGTTAATTGTTTTCTGGCCAATTTTAACTGGCCCATGCATGAATAATGTTGCCTCTATAATGGACCTGTATTATGAGATAGGTAGTTTTATCTATCTTGGAGGGGATATTTTTCAGTGAAGTTTTTCTCAAAGAATTAATACATGCAGGAAAAGTTGTTTATTTTTATTCTGACAATAATTTGGTGGTAACTACATAGGTTGGTCTTAGAACTCATTTTTACTTGAATGCTTATAATTGGAGAAATAGGATATGCCCTTGAAGTGGAAATTATTTTCTGCTGTGATTGAGAAGATACACCTGTAGTAAAACTTTATTTTTCTCATACAGAATCCAAAGAATTGAATTTTTAAAGCCTTGGAACACGAGATGACAGCAGTCTGTAATCTAACACTGTCATGCACTTTTATGTCTTAAAATCACCAACCCAAATTTTCCTTATTGATGATACGTATGAATAATGAAGTAGAATTTTTTAATTGCATCTAAATATGTCATTCTGAAATGTACCTTGACAAAATAACCGCTTCCCACCCCACTCAAGAAATGGGAAGTCTTTCTCTGGCTTGTCAGGCACAATCTACTTGACTAACCCAGTGTTCATTTCCCCATTTGGAACCTTGATTAGTTAGAAACATTCTTTCCCAAACTGAATTTGATAGTTAAAACTCTTTTGTTACTATATCTCTCATAGTTTTAAGGATTATACTTTTGAGGGAAAAAAATAGAAATACCCTGATATAAAGCATAGGTAATGGGGGGAGGGAGAGGAGACAATTTTCAAGTAATTATAGAATTAAATTAGATCATTTAACCTGAAAGTCATTTATTTAATAAGTCTATATATGCTAGTAAGTTGAGAAAATAAGAAAGCTAACATAAAGGGGCAATGATATTTACTATGCCAAGTTCAATATGTGAATTAATTCTTTATTACCAGCACTTAGAAGGCATGGGTACCTCTTATTACAAAGTAAGAAAAATAAAATTTTGTTAGGGTAATAATATGACATACTGTTTCTTATAAAGCCATAAGAGTATAAGGATGAGGATCTCCCCTGCTTATCTAAGATCTGCATGCTTTCTTCCTCTTCTCCTCAAATTCCATGATCTCTCAATTGCCTAGTTAAAGTTAATTGAATTGACTAATTAACTTTCACAGGATCTTTGTGAGGTAAATAACAGTTCTTGTTCTTTTCTTGGTATTCCAGATGGAAAAAATGAGCTGGATACCTAATGTTAACTGCTCTGATACACACTTCTTCTACCATTATCACCCCAGCATCACTAGTATCTGAATTGTCAAAATTCAGTTAAAACTGAAATCCATTTTTTCATAATTGCTAGTATGATGCTTCTAAACTTCCTGCATTGCTTTTAACAAATGTGGTAAAGGTAAAAGCAAAAGTTATCCATTTCTAGCAGCAGAACAACCATCATTGTTTTTGATCTTTTATATTTTTTGTATGTATATAAGGAAGGGAATCATAACTTTGTGGGTTGTTGTAAGTTGGCCATATACTTGCTTATATAAAATGTACATGTGTACTAAGAGTTGAGCATGTTCTGGATCCCTACCACATACAGTCAGACTTCCAGTCACAAGCTTTGGTTGAAGCCCGGGGTGAATATGAGAGGGACTAGTTACTAAAGATAGATATTGCAGAAACTTAGAGGGATGCACAAGGCCATCTCTATCCCAAAGGAGCTTACTACAGTTTAGTAGAAAAGAGAGGCTAAATTAAATTGTTCGTAAATACAAGTAGAATAAAGTATTAATTAACCAAAATAGTATAGGAAACACATATCACAAGTGCTATGAAAAATTAATTGAGAGCCTATTATGGGGCAGGTGTCTTTGAGTTATATTATCTTAATCTTTAAAATACTCCTGTGAGACAGGTGCTATTGTCCTTATTCTATAGATAAGATTTAACTCTAAAAGGTTAACATTACCATCATTTTTATTACCACCAGCTAGGAAGTGGCAGAGCTTAACTTCAAATCAAGGTTTTCCTTGTTCAGCACTCACCCTTCCCACTACATCACAGCTGCTTAACTGATTGGAGAGAGAATTAGCCAAGAAGTGAGTGCAAACTGGTGGCCAGTGGCCAAACTTGGCTTAGATGTATGAGGTGTTTTTGTTGGGCCAGCAGCGATTTAACTTTTTTTTTTTTGATGTGAACATCTTTGAGCAGTGGCCAGCACTTCACTTTTTAAGGTCTTACACCAGGCCCCCTGAGACAAATTACCTGCCTGGCCCCAAAAAGCATTTGTGATTTCTATATCAGGCAGTAACTGGGGACAGGAGGTGCTATTCTCAAAAGGCTCATAGAAAAGGTATGTCCAAGGGTGGAAGGGAGGACCTTGTGAATAAGAGTTGCAGAGAGTATCCGAGGAAGAAAGATTGGCAGTATTTATCATTATATAAAAGTCAGAGGGGTCCAGTACAGAGCTACCAGTTAAACATTCACACAATAGTTCTCAAACTTTAGCAAGCATCAGAATCAAATCGAAAGCTTGCTAAAAGACAGATTTCTGGGCCCCAGCCCAGATTGAGTGCATTTAGGGTGGATCCTAAGTATTTACATTTCCAGCAAGTTCTCTGGTTGCTGCTGCTGCCAGTCCAAGGATCACACTTTGAGAATCACTGCTTACCAGACTCTAAGGCACTTTGAGGGAAGGTCTTGTTACTGTGTTTTTGGTGTTTTAAGTACAAAAAGAACTTGTAGAATATTTAGGAAATAAGTAAAAAAAAAATAAGAAAATTATCTGTTATCAATAGAGGTTATAATTGTTAACATTTTTAATGGACCATTCATATTCTTTTTTTCTATGTGTATATATGTACTTTTTTAAGAAACCAAAATTATAATAGTAACTATTAACCCCTATTTAGCATCTACTGTGCACCAGGGTCTTTACATGTACTTAATCCTTATAATATGGTTATGAAGCAGGTGCTATTATTATCATTCTTATTTTTCAGATGAACAAACTGAGGCACAGAGAAGTTAAGTAACTTGCTTAGTGCCTCATTGCTAGTACATAGCATAATTAGGATTAAAACTGAAGCAATCTGGTACCAGAGCCTGTGTACTTAACCACTATGTTATACTGACTCTTCTGTATATATTGGTTTTTTTTGTTTTTGTTTTTGTTTGAGACAGAGTCTCACTTTGTTGCCTGGGCTGGAGTGCCGTGGTGTCAGCCTAGCTCACAACAACCTCAAACTCCTGGGCCCAAGCAATCATTCTGCCTCAGCCTCTCAAGTATCTGGGACTACAGGCATGCGCCACCA
>CAUYRT010099246.1:0-17231 GCA_963574885.1 Lepilemur ruficaudatus | reverse complement strand
GTTGTGTAAGGGATATTGCCTGCTATGAAAGTGGGCCTCTCAAATTTGGGAATGAGCAGAAATTTCCTGACATTTTCTTCCAGAATTCTTATAGTTTCATGCATTACGTTTAAGTCTGTTATCCACCATGAGTTGATTTTTGTGAGAGGTGAAAGGTGTGGGTGCTGTTTCAGTCTTCTACATGAGGCTATCCAGTTTTCCCAACATCACTTATTGAATAAGAATTCTTTTCCCCAGTGTATATTTTTGCCTGCTTTGTCAAAGATTAGATGGCTATATAAGGATGGTTTTATATCTGGGTTCTCCGTTCTGTTCCACTGGTCAATGTCCCTGTTCTTGTGCCAGTAAAAAGATGTCTTAATTACTATAGCCCTTGTAGTATATAGTTTGAAGTCTGGTAAATTGATACCTCCCATTTTGTTTTTATTGCCTAGGTTTGCTTTTGCTATACAGAGTCTTCTCTGGTTCCATACGAAGCATAAAATTATTTTTTCTATATCTGTGAAAAATGATGATAGTATTTTAATGGGAATTGCACTGATTCTGTAGATCACTTTGGGTAGTATAGACAATTTAACAATGTTGATTCTGCCGACCCACGAGCATGGAATGGTCTTCCACCTGTTAACATCCTCTACTATTTCCTTTCTCAGTGTTTCATAGTTCTCCCTGTAGAGGTCTTTTACCTCCTTAGTTAAGTATTCCTCCCTCCTAGGAATACCTATGTACTTTATTTTCTTTGTTGCTATTTTGAAGGGAATTAAGTCTTTGATTTGGTTCTCAGATTGACTGCTATTGGTGTATAGGAATGCCTCTGATTTGTGTGTATTTATTTTGTATCCTGAGACTACTGAATTCATTTATTAATTCAAGGAGTATCTTGGTTGAATCCTTGGGGTTTTCTAGATATAATATCATATCATCAGCAAAGAGTGAGAGTTTGAGTTCTTCTGCCCCCATTTGGATGTCCATAATTCTGCTCTCTTGTCTGATTGCTATAGCAAGGACTTCCAGCACTATGTTGACTAGAAGTGGAGATAGTGGGCAACCTTGCCTTGTTCCAGTTATAAGTGGGAATGCTTTCAATTTTTCCCCATTCAATATGATGTTGGCTATGGGTTTGTCATATGTGGCTTGTATCATTTTTAGGTAAGCCCCATCTATGCCTATTTTGTTAAGCATTCTTATCATAAAAGGGTGTTGAATTTTGTCAAATGCTTTTTCTGCATCTGTTGAAAGGGTCATATAGTCTGTGTTTTTGCTTCTATTTATGTGATGTATTACATTTATAGGTTTGTGTATTTTGAACCATCCCTGCATCACTGGGATGAAGCCCTCTTGGTCATGTTAGATTATTTTTTTGATAAGCATCTGAATTTGGTTTGCTAGGATTTTATTGAGAATTTTTGCATGTATATTGAGAATATTTGCATGTATAAGGGATATTGGTCTGTAGTTTTCTTTTCTTGTTGCATACTTTCTGGGGTTTGGTATCAGGGTGATGTTGGCTTCATAAAATGTGTTGGAGAGGATTCCTTTTTATTTCTCAATGTTGTGGAATAATTTCTGCAGGGTAGGCACGAGTTCTTCTGCAGGTCTTGTAAAATTCACGTGTGAAACCACGTGTTCTGAGACTTTTCTTTTTATGAAGGTTTTTATTGCTGTTTCAATTGTGGTACTTGATACTGTTCAGAATTCTGTTTCTCCCTGATTGAGACTAGGGAAGCTGTGTATTTCTGAAAATTTTCCGATTTGCTCCACATTTTCCAATTTATGAGCAGAAAGGTTTTTATAGAATTCATAGGTGATATTTTGTATCTCTGTGGCATCAGCTATAATTTCTCCCTTTCATTCCTGATGGAGCTTATTAGAGATCTTTCTTTTCTGCTTCTTGTTAGTCTAGCCAAAGGTGTGCCAAATTTGTTTATTTTTTCAAAGAACCAAATTTTTGTTTTATTAATCTTCTACATAGTTTTTTGCTGTCAATTCTATTTAGTTCTGATTTGGTCTTATTAGTTTCACTTCTGCTGGGTTTGGGGTTAGACTCTTCATCCTTTTCCAGTTCTTTGAGGCAATTCATTAGGTTATCTACTTGTGATATTTCTGTGATTTGGATGTAAGCAATTAAACTTTCCTCTTAGGACTGCTTTATCTCTGTCCCATAGATTTTGATAACTTGTGTCTCCTTTGTCATTTAGTTCAAAGTCTTTTGATTTCCATCTTTATTTCCTCATTTATGAAATAATAATTTAGCAGAAGTTTGTTTAGTTTCCATGACTTTGTGTGGGGATGAGAATTTGTATTAGTGTTGATTTCTACTTTTATTCCACTGTGATCTGAGAAGGTGCATGTTATAATTTCTATTTTTTTTTTAATTTTTTGAGACATGCTTTGTGTCCTAGGATATGGTCAATCTTACAGAATGTCCTATGAGCTGAAGAGAAAAATGTATATTCAGTGGCTTTTGAGTAGAATATCCTGTAAATGTCAGTCAGGCCCATTTGTTCTAGAATTCTGTTTAAGTCCATTTTTTTTGTTGTTGTTGTTAATTTTCTGTTTGGAGGATTTGTCCTGTGCTGTCAGAGTGTACTTGAGGTCTTCTGCTACTATGGTATTGCTGTTTATCAATTCGTTTGGATCAAGTAGAGTTTGCTTTATGAATTGGGGTGAATCTAAGTTAGGTGCATGCGTATTTAGAATTGTTATGTCTTCTTGTTGAACTGTACCCTTCACCATTATATAGTGACCTACTTTGTCTTTCATTACTTTTGTTGATTTAAAGACTAAGTTGTCTGAAATCAAAACTACCATGCTAGCCTTCTTTTGGCTTCTGATTTCTTGAAATATTGTTTTCCTCCCCTTGTCTTGAGTCTGAATGCATCCTTGCAGGTTAGATGTGTTTCCTGAAGACAACAAATACTTTGCTTGTGTGTATTTATCCATTCAGTTAGCCTGTGTCTCTTAAATGGGCAGTTTAGGCCATTCACTTTTATTGTGAGAACTGAAAGGTGGGGCAAATTTCTGTTCATCCTCTTCTGTTGAACTTTGTTGGTTTGTTTTCTCTTCAGCCATTGTAGTATCTGGCCCTTGACCTTTAGCTTCTGAGTGATTTTACAATCATTAGTGTTTATTGTGTTGATCCATGCATAACACTGTTTTGAGTACTTCTTGGAGGGCTGGTTCTTGGTGAATTCCCTCAGTCTTTGTTTCTCTGAGAATGTCTTTATTTCTCCTTCATATACAAAACTTAGTTTTACAGGGCATTATTTGTTTGAGAAAAGTGAGAATGGGAACCAAGTCTATTCTTGCATGTAAGGTTTCAGTTGAGAAGTCTAGAGTTATTGAGATGGACTTTGCTTTGTATGTTACCTGCTTCTTTTGTCTTACAGCTTGTAGGAGGTCTTCTTTGGTGGATATTTTGGTGAGTGTGATGACTGGATGTCGTGGTGTCTTCGTGTTTGCAATTAATTTCCCGAGTCCTTTGAGTTTCTTATACCTAGATATCTAGATTTTTAGCAAGGCCTGGGAAATTTTCCTCTATTATCACTTCAAAGAGTTTATCCAACCCTTGTCTATTTTCTACTTGACCTTCAGAGATGCCCATAACTCTACATTAGGCATCTTATATAATCTCACATTTCCTGTAGGCTTTGCTCTTTTCCCTAATTTCTCTGCTCTGTCTCTATGACTGACTTATTTAATTGGAAGGTGTTATCATCTATCCCTGAGCTCTTTTGTTCTGTTTGATCTAACCTGTTCTTGAGGCTTTCCACTGTATTTTGTAGTTGTTTGAATAAATTCTTCATTTCCAGGAGTTTGGTTTGTTTTTTCTTTAATATTTCAATCCAGATCTTGGATTTTTTTTGTGTGTGTGGTTTCTTTGTGTTGGTTATCCATTCTTTTCTTGCGTATCACTGAGTTTTCATACAATCCATGTTTCAAATTCTTGTCTCATTTTAGTGTTCTGAATTTGGTTAATTTCCATTCTTAGTGAGCTGGTGTTCCTCTTTGGGGGTATGTTTTTTATTTGATTCTTCATACTTCCAGAGTCTTTTACTGTTCTTCACATGAGGATCAGCCAGTGCTTCCCATCTTTCAGTTTTTGTTTGGAAAGTAACACACCCTGTTTACACTCTGTTCCAGTAGATGCTGTTTAGGAGCAAGGCAGTTTGCAACTGTTTCCTACCAGCCTTGAGGTATGCGCTTCTATGGTTGTTTGATCTGCCACTAGAGGGAGCCACTAGTATGTTGTTCAGGGTTCTTTTACCACAGTTGGGATGCTGCTCCTGATGGGAGGAGTTACTTGGGAAGCCTATTGTGGCCTCTTGCCAGGATTCTTTTTCCCTGACCATGATTCCCAATGTTAGCACCCTACTGGATGCAGAAATACAGCCCCAGAGTTACGATCCTACTGGATGACCTATACTGGTCTGATGAGCAGAGTCACTGGGCTGTCAACTATTTATCTGCTCCAAGGCCCCCCAGATTCAGGCTAGTTGTGGAGAGAGGGTGGCTTTTCTTGCTTCTTCCTACCTCCAGTGGTGGAGCCTACCACTTTCAGTGTTAAAGTTGCTGGCTAGAGGAAGGGGTGGTGCCCCAATCCACCCAGCATGCCAACACCTGTAGATCCCACAGGTGTTAGCCTCCCAATACTGAGGAATTATTCAGAATTCACTCATCAAAATGGGCCTGGCTAATTGACCATAGGTCATACAAGGACGGAGCATGTCATGAGAGGCCCCAGGCTCGGGGAAGGGAGTTACCAGACACCATAGCTAGTGCACCACAACATTTGGGTTGTTGACCCAAAAAATGGTGACCACCCATCCCCAGAGTGCTGGCACTGGGTGTGACTCTTCAGGAGTTGGCAGGTTCTGTATTGGGGAGCTGAGTCAACAGGTTGCCCTGTTGTTTCTTTTATGTTGCCCTTGCACACTCTCACACTTGTCCGTCAGGAGCTCTTACTCTTTCTCACCCACCCTGAGCTGGCCTATTTACCCACTGCAGTTTCCAGCTTAGAGTTCCCTACTTAGTATTCACCTCCATTGTTCTGGACCCACTGACTGCCAGAGGCAAGTTATCTGTCTCTTAACTCCCTTCAGCGGTAGCTCAGACCAGTCCTTCCCCTGCCCAGCGCCATCTTGGCACAGATCTCCAGGGAGTTTAAGATGCTTCCTGCTATTGCCTTGTCCACAAAGTCCAATATCTCCTGCCATGATTTTTCGCTGACTTCAGGCCCCTGTCTGAGTGTATGTGGAGGTCAGTGGGGAAGCAGGACATTCTCCCGTGGGTCAGATCCCACTGCATTTGCTGGCCAGGCAGGCGCAGCCATCCCATGCACTATTCTTTACTGTTTGTCTTGCACTCTCCAGATTTTGCAGTCCTATTTCCTGTTCACCTTTTTTTCCCAGTTTTGTGTGTCCTACACTGTTTCTCTGCTGATTCATAATGCTGTTCTTGTCAGTGTGTGACCCACTCGTGTAGCAGATGGAGATCTACACTTTTTTGTCTGGGAGCAGGAATCAGGAGGTCACCTTTATTCTACCATTTTTGTCTCTAAGACTTGTACATTTAAAATTACAAAATGTTGCTGAAATTAAAGAAGATAAAAGTAAATAAACATATTGTGTTCATAAATTGAAAATCTCAATAATGTTGAGATGTTCATACTACTACTAATAAATAGATTATGCAATCTTCATCAAAATAACAATGGGTCATTGTGGAAAATCAGAAAAAATTATGCTAAAACGCATATCATGTCTCACAGGACATTTAATATCAAAGTTGGAGGTCTCATACATTTTGATTTCAAAATTTATTACAAAGCTACTCTAAACAAAAATGTGGTACTAGCATAAAGACAGATATAAAACAATCAAATAGAAAGCTCAGAAATAAACCTTCTTAATATGATCAAATGATTTTAACAAGGACTCTAAGACCATTCAATAGGGAAAAAACAGTATTTTTAACAATTGTGGGATAAAATGGATATTCATGTTAAAAGTATACAAATTTGACCCTTCTCTTGTGCTATTTATAAAAATAACTCAAAATGAATCAAAAAATAAATTTAAGAC
Source organism: Lepilemur ruficaudatus (assembly GCA_963574885.1). Taxonomy (NCBI): domain Eukaryota; kingdom Metazoa; phylum Chordata; class Mammalia; order Primates; family Lepilemuridae; genus Lepilemur; species Lepilemur ruficaudatus. The sequence goes on along the minus strand of CAUYRT010099246.1, from coordinate 11,148 downwards.
CTAAAACTACAAAATGTTTAGAGAAGAACAGCAAAAAAATATTTGACTTTGGTAATGATTTCTTGAATATAAGAGCAAAAGCAAAAAGAACAAACAAATGGATGGGCTGTTCCATTTCTGAGTATATATGTCCAAAGAATGGAAGGCAGAGGGTCATATTTGTATATACATTTCACAGCAACATTATTGACAATACCCAAAAGGTGAAAGGAATCCAAATATACACTAATAAATTGATAAATAAAATGTGATAAATATATACATAAAGGTACTATACAGCCTTAAAAAGTGTGTGTGTTGGAGGGTAGGAAATGACACGTGCACAACATGTATGAACCTTGAGGATATCAGGCTAACTGAAATTATCCAATCAGAAATAAACCAACACTGTATGATTTCACTTTATTTTTGAGTTTGCCTACTTTATTTATTTTATAAACAATACATTACATATTCTGTTTCTCTACTTTGATTACTTTCTGAAAAACAGAAAGTATGGTTATTTGCCAAGTGTTTTGGGGGAGCTGGAAATACAAGTTGTTGTTTAATGCATATGGAGTTTTTTGTTTTTCAAGATGAAAAATTTCTGGAGATTTGTTTTACAAAATGTTTACAAAATGTTAACACCATTGAACTATACAGTTAAAATCAGCTAAAATAGTAAATTCCATGTGTATATTTTATTAAAATTACATTTTAAAAAAACCCTACAAACTTAAAAAAAAAAGGAGGAAAGGAAAATAATAAGGTCTCTCATAGCTAAAGAGATGCAGAAGGTTCTAGATTGAAAGATCTTATGAGGTAAGGATAAATGAAAAGCAATGTAGCACTAAAATTTAATAAATTCAGAGTATGAAAGATGAGAATATTTTTAAAGTTTATTAAATAGCAATGTGTACTAGCAAGAAAAATTTATTAGTATCAGATTTTTCAGAAATATTCTAAAATGATAAATGAGACTGGGAAAATGCCTGGAGGTTCTGAGAGAAAATTATTTTGACGCTTGTATTTATGACCAGCCAAATATAAATAGAAAAAATTAAATAATAAAGAACATTCACAGATAGAGCTGGAACCTATTCTACTAAGTGAAGTATCCCAAGAATGGAAAATCAAGCACCACATGTACTCACCAGCAAATTGGTATTAACTGATCAACACTTAAGTACATATTAATAACATGCATTGGGCATCAGGTATGTGGGAGGGAGGAAAAGGGGATGGGTATGTTTATACCTAATGGGTGCGGTACGCACTGTCTAGGGGGTGGACATGATTGAAGTTCTAACTTGGGTGGGGCAAGGGAAATATACATAACTTAAACATTTGTACCCTATAATATGCTGAAATTAACAAAAATTAAAAAATGAAAAGCAAAAAACAAAGGACATCCATACTTACAATGATGTAAAAATGTATCTTCCAGTCACTCATTAGGATGTAATATCACAAAAAAAACCAATGAACAAAAAAAAAATACAGTAAAAGAAACACGTAATACAAAAATAATAGTCATGACCCAGGAATCCAGTTAAAAGAAAATCTGGAATAATGGATCAGCCCTAAAATAACTTGGCTTAAATTAGGACAGAAAATTCATAGATAACAATCACAAGATGGCTCTAGGAAAATCACTAATATACTACAAGCACTAAAAAGTAAGAAGCTAAAAAATTTTACTGATTCCGTGAGGAAGTCATATACTGCTTCTCTTAGTAAAAGAGGAAAAAAGCAACTAGTAATTCTTTGGGGAAGCTGGCCCAGACCAACAACAATCTGGAATCTGGCTTGATTTTGAGCCAATGATAGAATATATTAAAAAATAGATGATAAATGGAGAGATAGGCATGCAGATACTAAAAATCTGACATAGGCACTAGAAACATTTTTTTCTTGTAAAAGCTTGATGTTTTTGTATTATCAAAGATAAATATAGCTGCACATTAAATACAACTGGGAAAACCTATTTTGTTCCTTAACTATTGACAGTTGGGGAATGAACTAAGCTCCATTCTGATTTTTTCAGAGATAACTGGTAGTTTATTTTATTTTATTTTATTTCAGCACATTATTTAAAGAAAGAATGAGGGAAGCAGGGGGCAGGGTATGTTGCACGAGTATTGGAGGAGGGTTCAAATTGGGTTAAGAAAGTGAAAAAATATAAATTGCAAAAAGTATAAATTCAGCTAAGCCAGCTGTGTCTTCTAGGTGGCAGTTATTGAAGTTAGGCTCCTACCCTCCCACAAAGATGGAGATAGCCTTCCTGATGAGTACCGTCCAAAGGAATTATCTCTTAATTCATTTCTGACCTGTAGGAGGTACATATACATCCAAAAAGGCCAGGGGAAGGATTTCACAGGCATGTCTTTTTAGTAAATGCTCTAAAACAGGGAGGTCAGGAAGTTCATCTCCAAAGACAAACTGGAAGTTAAGACTTCAATAACTAAGGCTCAAAATAATCTTTTTTGGTTCAATGGATGCTCTACTTTGCAGACCCACTTTTCATTCATGCTGTAGTGGTCCGCTCACTGTGGCCTTAGGTGGCTATGCTGGGAGTACTAGGCTCTGAGGAACTCCATTCCCAAGACTCTGAGCAGCACTAAGCCCAGGTGGTGGCAGCCAAGCTTGTTAAAACTGTGACTGTGGTCCCAGCCTTTGAAATCAAAGAAGAAACAACCTTAAACTCCAGGCTTAAGCATTTGGGTCTGTGGTGTGGTGGTAGCCCCAGTAATCTCTTAATTATCCTCAGTATTAGTCCACTTTTTCTTAAAAGATAATGCGAGCTATAATAAAATCTTAAGACCCTGCTAGCCAATTACATGGATCCCCTCTTGGCCAAGAGGAAGACCCTCAAAAAAATGTTATAGCTGAGTTCTATCCATGAAGAGAAAAGAAGTCAGACATGCCTAGTTATGCCCTGTCCCTCTTGAAGTTATTTTTTCTAAGAATAAGATATAAAATCATTAAAAAACCTAAGGCCATGTACGATAAATTTAAGCTACACCTGCAGGTCATTCATTTACTTAACAGCTGTCTTCAGTCTGGCTTGGCTTTCATTAACAGACTTCTTTATCTTAACTTAAAAAATCCCAAGCCTTTAGACAAAGCTTAATTTTTTTAACCAATTACAAATCAAAAAATCTTTAAACCCACCTATAACCTGTAAACCCCTGCTTTAAGATATCCTACTTTTTGAGACCAAACTAATGTTTGCCTTTCATTTATTGATTTATGACTTCACTTGTAATTCTTATTTTCATAAAATTTTGAAAAAGGAAAATGTAACCCAACCATGGTCAGATCACTTGCCCGTGGCTTCTTGGGCATGGCTCTCTGGGCTACGTTTGCCCATATTTGACTCAGAATAAGCCTCTTTAAATTATATTATAGAGTTTGGGTTCTTTTCCATTGACAAAATGGCTCCCAATGTGGATCTCAGAAAAGACTCAGACCCCTCCCACCAAAGGAGTAGCCCAAACTCAGCACTAGGTACTGGCATATCCTCCTTGAAGCCCTGAATTCTGAGATTCTACTTGAGTGGAACTGCTAAGTTCCATTCCTGAGCCTCAGACTTCACATTCTTTATTGACAATCTTGGTTTGTTCTGAGCTGTTGGTTGTTTTCTTAGGAAGTTGTTTGGCATATTAATTTTTATTTGGAAGTGTATTCCACAGGGTCTTCTCCATTGACTCTTCCCCTCCTAATTAATCTCATTGGCTTTTTTGCACATTTGCAAAAAAGGAAACCAAACTCTCCTGTTCATAGATAAATGAGAGACTGAGTTCCTCAGTGCCAAAGAGAAAGGGCATTTTACTACTCCTAGCTGAGTAGGAGCTGGGCCCCAAAGTGACGAGGGGCCCAGATAGTATGGGGTGACTCCCCATGACTCAAAGTGGTCATACAGGGAACTGCCCTAACAATATTGATTAAAAGAAATTTCATCCAAGAAATGCATAAGAGCTGATCACTCAGTGCTTTGAGCCCTCTTGGAAGTAGTATACCCCTAAAGGGAGAAACTGAGATATGAAAAAGTGTGGGATGTCTCAGCGATGAAACACTGTGGAGTCTCACCCACAATTAGCACACTCTAATCCACTACACTAAACCCTAGACGAGTTTGATTCTCTTTTTCTAAAAAAACAAATGGGAAACAAATCCTCTAAAAATGAGGCAAGACAAAGAGAATGACCCCAATTGGTTTATGTTGCCTTTACTTGCAAGTATTTGTGTAAATGGAAAGGTTCAAAGGTAAGTCAGGTTTTTTAGGACTCCAGGTGGTTATGATCAATTCTTGTGCACGTTTTAACTGAAGGGCAAATTATATCAACGAAAATTCTGAGCTCAAATGGTCACCTGCCACTATAAAGTTAAAATACTTAGTATTGTAAACAATCTCTCTGTTTTCTTTCCTTCCTACTTTGAAGTTGCTAGATTCTTCTAATGATGTTGAGGTAAATTTAATGTTTATGGTATTACTAATTTAAGGTTAGTTGAGTATCTTGCAGCCAGTTACAGACAAAATATAAATATTGAAAACTTGTTTTAAACTGAAAGAAAAAATGGTAAAGGAGGGTTTTTTTTTATTTCTCAAACTGCCTTGGAAACTACTTTACCCAAAACTTTGATACATAGCCTTCATTAGATTACCTTTTAGGGCAATTAAAATTTAGCTATGTAAACAAGTTCCAATTTTGCCAGAAGTAATATGGATCCAGTTATCCTGTAAACCAATGAGTTTGCTTTACTATCTTATGGCTAGAGTTCTGAGATAAAAGCTATTGGAACTTTATGTGCATGTGTATGTGTGCATAAGTCTTTTGTGTTTGTATTTATGTGTATTATATGAGCTGTCCACATGGTACCAGACTGGCTTATAAATGAAGGAGTACTCTTAATTGAATAAACTTAAAACCTTTTTGGGCTCACTAAATTTAGTAATCTTTGACAAATAAACTGAATTATTTTATATATATGTATATATATACACACACATATATATTACATATACATATTGATAAAGTAAAAATAAAAATGCCTTCAAATTGTCAGCATACATTTTTGCCTTGATTTATTGGTCATTTTAAGTTTTAAGATGTTACATTTACACAAAACGTTTATAAAACTATAAACCCAGCCAAAACAAAAATGATCTGTGTTTGTATGATTTTTAACAAATAGGGCTAATTTAATATTTTTGGTATAATGATAGTAGCTAAATCTATTGAGTTATTCATAAACATACCCATGTGTGTTTAACATTCAGATTTTTACTTAGCAAAAATGTAGGCATGCCTAAACAAAAATAAATATCAGTAAATTATAAACAAAAATAAATGTCAGCCAAAGGCAATCACAGCAACAACAAAAATAAATCGATGGGACCTGATCAAATTAAAAAGCTTCTGCACAGCCAAAGAAACTATGATGAGAGCAAACAGACAACCTACAGAATGGGAGAAAATATTCGCATATTACATATCTGATAAAGGGCTGATAACTAGAATCTATTTAGAACACAGGAAAATCAGCAAGAAAAAATCAAACCACCCTATCAAAAAGTGAGCAAAGGATATGAACAGAAACTTTTCAGAAGAAGACAGACTAATAGCTAACAAACATATGAAAAAATGCTCAACATCTCTAAACATCAGGGATATGCAAATTAAAACCACAGTGAGATATCACTTATCTCCAGTGAGAATGGCCTTTATCAGAAAGTCCCAAAACAATAAATGTTGGTGTGGTTGTGGAGAGAGAGGAAGCTCCTACTCTGCTGGTGAGACTGTAAGCAGTTAACCTCTGTGGAGAGTAATCTGGAGATACTTAAAGAGATACAGGTAGATCTACCATTTGATCCAGCAATGCCATTACTGAGCATCTACCCAAAAGAACAAAAGACATTTTATAAAAAATACAACTATAGTTGAATGTTTATAGAAGCACAACTCACAATTGCAAGGATGTGTGATGGGCACAATTGGAAGTGCCCATCAGTACATGAGTGGATTAATAAAATGTGCTATATGTACACCGTGGAGTTCTTCTCAGCCACAAAAAGCAACGGTGATCTAGCACCTCTTGTGTTATCCTGGATGGAGCTGGAGCCCATTCTGCTAAGTGAAGTATCCCAAGAATGGAAAAACAAGCACCACATGCACTCACCATCAAATTGGCATTAACTGATCAACACTTAAGTGCACATATAGTTATAACATTCATCAGGTGTCAGGCAGGTGGGAGGGGAGGAGGGGATGGTTATATTCACACCTCATGGGTGCGGTGTGTACCATGTGGGGGATGAACAAACTTGAAGCTCTGACTCAGTGGGGCAAGGGCAATATATGTAACCTAAACATTTGTATCCCCATAATATGCTAAAATTTTAAAAAATAAATAAATAAATTTTCTATTTGCAGATGGCATTTTATATGTTTATACATATAAACACACATACATGTATGTGTGTACATATGTACATACATAAACAAACCTGAAGAACCTGACAAAAACTCTTAGAACTGTTATACAATTCTGGTCAAGTTACAGAATATAAACTCAACATAAAAAAATCAATAGCGTTTTTATTGTTAACTGAAAAAAATACTAAACTATACTTTTGTGAAAAAACAGGGAGCTTTATTTTTTGTGCGGGGTTCTCAACCTGCAGTGATCATTCTGACAGGCTAGGAAACACTGCTCTGGCCACAAGTCAAGAACAGAAGGAGAGACAAAAAAGAACAGGATTTTACATTGAACAGGTAGCTAAATATAAATACTTTAAAAACTACAGAAGGAGTGATACATATTTATGAAAGAAAACGTGTATGTGTAATTGTGCTTTAAATCTCCCATCTAGTCATGGCCGGGAACTCATTTTAAGGTTTTTGTATGGCATCCCCTTGGCCAAGAAGTGTCTATTTTCTTAGCAAAGGGCTTAGGATTTTGTTTTTAGTTTACAGTCCCCCACTTTTGGTCAACATATGTCAGAGGAAGCATATGTTTCCTCTGCATAAACATACGCTTATGTTTTATTATTGACTTATAATTGCCAGGATGGTGTGGTTATTTTTCCCAGGTTCATGTAGGCCTTCGGTGAGACGTCTATGGCCAGGAGGAACATTTTAGAGTCATTTTAGAGTCATGACTCTAAATTGGCTAATTTATAGCCAATTAAACGTTTTGGGCCAGATGGAAATGGGAGTGGACAGGCATTCATTAACACTTCAAGACCTTTTAAAAATTATAATTAAAAGCTAAAAGCCAAAAATAAGGTTATAAAATTAACTTGTTTATATGTATTCTGCTCCTGTTGCCTTGTTCTAAGGTATACATTTGTAATAGTTAGGTATTCAAACATATGCATTTAGTAAAACCTTTTGGGTTAAGGAATTTAGAGACTTGTGTGTGTGTGTTCTTTTCCTTGGTTTGAAGGGCCTGAACTAATTCTCTCTCTCAACTGGCCCTTTAAAACTTACATGCCTTACTCTTCCATGAAAGTTGCTGGACTCAGAGGGAGAAAGGCTATATGCTTAGTAGCAGGGTATTGGCAAAAAAAAAAATAAATAAATAAATAAAAATTAGTCTGAGTTGGATTTTAGATAAGGAAGATTTGCAGGCTTCATTGAATCATTTCTACTCTTTAGGATATCCTGACTCTGTTTTCTTCAGAAAGAAAATTAGAGAGAAATAACAATAATAATTGGACAGTTAAAGAAGAATGTGGTATCAGAATAATGGGGGGGGGGGAAGAAATCCATTCCATTAGGGAGCCAACTAAAAACATTATGACAATATTGTCTTTCTCCAGTTTCCCATTTTCACTAAAGAAAAATTAGTAATAGTTGAAGCAACTTATTTGCAAAATAGATTTTAATCTTATCATACATAGCTTGATTATTGGCATAAAGTACAGTAAGAATAATTACTGACCATAGCCCTTTTCAAATTGGCTTTGCTGGATTTTTTTTTTCTTTGCTTTTAATGAGCTGATGATCTTTATTAAAAATTAGTAAAAACAGTTTTACAGAACTTTGTGTCAAACACTTTTTTTTCTTTATTTTTTTATTTCAACATTGTGTGCACATGCTAGATTTTTTTAAGGTAAGCCAACTATTTAATTGTCTATAGATACGTGTGATTTGGGTAAATTAACTTTTCCTTGGCCTGTCAGACGGTGACATTCTTTCCTTATCATCAATTAAAAAATAGTATAGATGAGGTACTAGGCCAGTTTTCCAGAGGGTTTTTATTTGCCTTATAAAGTCAATCTAAATCAAACAATATTTAAAAAAGCCTTTTATTTACTTTATTTAATAGAAAAGTTCTTAAAACCTTTAAATTAAGCTAGGTGATTTTATTTAACTAAACCATATTTTTGTTTTTATATTTTTAACCAAAAACCCACGTTCTATTTGTATATATGTATATATTTTCCTTATATGCAATAGTTTTAATTATATATTAATTACAATAGTCACTGTTAGTAACCATTAATAAAAATCTAGAAAGTTAATCTTTAGTTTTTATCAGTCTCTAATATTTATTTGTACAATCAGTCTCTAATATTTATTTGTACATCTAACTTATTCAGCTTTCTATATCATATAAAAATATGATGTCAAAATATATAAACTTACATTTGTTTTATAATTAATGCTTTAATGTTCTAACTTAACTTATAAATAATGCAGACATTTTATTACGATCCTTATGTAGTAATTTTGTAATTACAGTAATTATTAATTATAATTAATCACTTTATTATATTTATTTATTAATTATTAATTAATTAAATTTATTAATTCATAACAATAATTTATTAATAATTATAATAATTATTAATTACTAATTTTATAATTACAGTAACTATGTAGTAATTTTACATAACTTTAAAGTTTTAAATTACAGAAAGAATTTTGAAATTACTACATAACTACCATCCCTATTTCTTTCCCATTCTTCTTAGCTCTGAAATATCCATGTGACATCCAAGATAGCTATAAAAGACAGGGGCTGTCATTGTGTTGTAGCTGCTGGTCCAGGCACTGATGATATGTCCCTAGGCCTCAGAAGCCAGAGGTTCAAAATCAAAATAATAACAAAAATAATAATAGTTATAAGCTCACAAATACAAAAAATATTAAATACATCACAAAAGATTAAAACATCTAGCAGAGATATCATCTGACTTGCTTGACCAACAGTTTCAGGTGAAATATGTCAAGCTTTGAGACTAGTAAAACTCAACCAGTCGAAAAGGACAGCTGGATTTAAACCATGTCACTGAGAATAAAAAAAGTAAAAAAAATTTCTCTTACATATGGCTTCAACCCTTTACATACAAAAAAGCCTTTTACATGCCTTCTAAGTGAAAAAATATGGAAAATTAATGGCCTGAAAAACAGAAAAAAAGGGGTTTTAGAAATGATAAAAAAAAAAAAAAGGCTTGGCTAGTTGTAAAATGTGGTCTTGTTATGTAAATGAACACTTATGGTCAGTAGCTGCTAGAGACTAGGAAAATGTTTCTTTCTAAATATTTAAAAATGTCAGATTCTCAGTTACTTTTTTTAATCAGAAAAGGATTGGTCTGGTCATATTTATAATATTTTTCTTTAAAACACAGCTTTATAGTATAAATATATACTCAAATATAAATATAGTATAAATATATACTCAAATATATTAAATAAATACCTTGGGAAAAACATTCCTAATCTCTTTAGTCTCCATTTTGAAGTTAAAATTTTACATATTAAAAGCTAAACTCATTGTTTAGAAAAATTTTGGGTTAGAGGTTGTTAAAGATAAATGAAGAGTGAGAGATTAAAGAAGGGGATAAATGATTAAAATGTACAAAATTTAAATATATTGCCTACATTTTCTTTAGTCAGTTTATCACTTCTGTGAATAAATCAATTTGGTTAAGCAGCTGTATGGTATTCTAGGAGTTGGTTTCACAGAGGAGCTTTTAAACAGAAGAAAAACAAAGGTCAACATTTGGAGCATTTTAAAACTAGTGGCAAATAAAAAAAATAAATTGTTTTGAATCACAAATGGAAAGAGAGGTAAAAAAGAAGTAAAGAGTTGACTCTAAATATTTCATAAGCATCGTTTTTTCTGATTTTGTGTAATGTCTTTTAACTTTATGAGAGTTTTTTTTTTTTTTTTTTTCGAGACAGACTCTCACTCTGTTGCCCGGGCTAGAGTGAGTGCCGTGGCGTCAGCCTAGCTCACAGCAACCTCAAACTCCTGGGCTCAAGTGATCCTCCTGCCTCAGCCTCCTGAGTAGCTGGGACTACAGGCATGTACCACAATGCCTGGCTAATTTTTTTCTCAGATAGGAGTATTCCAGAGATATTTACATTATTAGGAATGTATTATTATAAAGAGCAGGGTTCCTGCCTACTGTTTTATAGCTGGGAATCATTCAGAATTGGCAAGCTCCCAGGAGTGTGGCACGGGGCCTGCAGGACTGCTGAGCCACCTGTCCACCAGGAACTCCACCTGCGGCCACTGAGCCCTGGGGCAGGGGAGGAGGCTGGCGGGCAGGAAGGGGCTGCAGGGTGCTCTTCTGCAGGGTGCTCTTCTGCACGCTTCGCGGCTGCGCACCCTCCATCTCTCCCTGAGCTCCCTTGGCTTTGCCACACAACAAAATGCAGTCTGTACATTGTAGTGGCAGGCCCAGTGTGAGCCATTGTTTCTGGAGATTTCCAGGCCTCTGCTCTGGAAGCAGAGGCTCTAGGACTATGTGTGGGAGGTGAGGCCGTGAGCCCTCTTCCCGCCTTCCCGCTAGCTGACCTGTGATCTGTGCCCCGCTGTGTGCCAGAGACCAGGACATACTGCTGCCCCTGTGGTTGAGGGCTTCAGGTTTCTTCTCTGAAAACAACCAGAAATGAGTCATAAAACAGCCTGCGACTCAATGTCATTAAGCAAATGAAGTGTTATTAACAGTGATGTGCCGAGGATAGAGTGATGGGCCAGGCGGCAAGGAGACCCTGCCGGTTTGCAGCTGCGAGTGGCCGGTGAGGGCTGTGGAGGCGTCTTCTTCCCCAGACATTTACTGTTAGCGCAGACTACAGGATTACAGGAGGAGGGGCATCCTCACCGGGATCGGGACCTTGGGGAGAGTGAATATTCTCCACTCTGGGG
>CAUYRT010099240.1:0-33712 GCA_963574885.1 Lepilemur ruficaudatus | reverse complement strand
CAGCAACCTCAAACTCCTGGGCTCAAGCAATCCTTCTGCCTCAGCCTCCTAAGTAGCTGGGACTACAGGCATGAGCCACCATGCCCGGCTAATTTTTTTTTTTCATATATTTTTAGTTGTCCAATTAATTTCTTTCTATTTTTATAGTAGAGACGGGGTCTCGCTCTTGCTCAGGCTGGTCTTGAACTCCTGACCTTGAGCAATCCACCCGCCTCGGCCTCCCAGAGTGCTAGGATTACAGGCGTGAGCCACAGCGCCCGGCCTGGATTTTAACTTTAGAAGGACTGTATCCAGACAAAATAGGGGTCAGAATGTTATCAGGGAATTCCCACCCCTAAACAGGTTCTGGGGCCCAGAGGGTCACCTAGGATACACATACACACCAAAACACAGAAGGCCCCCCCTGCTACATACTATACACTGACATTTTCTATTGATTTTTTTTTTTAAATGCTGGTGGGTACACACTGCATGTATTTTGTGACCCAGAAGTGGGCCATGACCCACAGCTAGAAAATTACTGCTCTGTGTGGAGGATGTGGACAAGGGATAGATTCTTTGTACAAGTGAAAACTTATGAAAATGGGCTCCATGGGAGGCTAGCTTTCCTGGATGCCATGGCCCGGTCGTCTGGTCCTGTCTCCCTTCTACTGCTGTAACTGTGACCCAGAGCTCCCTGACCGAGGGGGCTGGACAGCAGCTTTCAGCCCTTGCCCTTCTTGTCCTCAGGCTTCCACTCCCCAGCTCCACCACAGGTTTTCTGGCCAGGCCCTCTTGCCCCTTGAAAATGTGTGTGGCCATTTTCAAGAAATTGTAGCTCCAGAGACTTATCAGTTTGGCTTTTTAGTGATTCCGTGTTTTAATCCAATTTTGAAAATTCAAGATGTGTTTGGTATAGTTTATCTCATCAAGTAACAGCACACTCAACAAGTGAGCTCAAGTACTAACATCATATCAATTATGAAAGAGATTGAGATTGAGAAATGGCAAAATTACACTTCCCCAGTATAATATTTTTCTCACTTTTTTCTTTTCTTTTCTTCTCTTCTTCTTTTTTTTAAATAGAGACAGAGTCTCACTATATTGCCCAAGCTGGCCTCAAACTCCTGGGCTCAAGCGATCCTCCTACCACAGCCTCCTGAGTAGCTGGGACTACAGGCATGCGCCACCATGCCCTGCTAATGTACTTTTCAATGCCTGTATTATTCTCCAAGATTATAAACAAGTCAGAATTTGTCTTCACAGCTTTTATTAGAGATTGTATTTTTTGTTGCAGTATTTTATTACTCATAGTCTCCCCTGCTAGATCTAAGTTCAATGAGGTCAGAAATTATTTAGCTCACTCCCCAGCACCTAGCTTAATGCTCGGTACACAGTAGTTTTCAATAAGTATTTTCTGAGTGAATAACTAAATGTTCCCTTTAAGAAGATATCCATGAGATTTCTTTTCCTACAAAGGCTTTGAACTTTATCTCAAGCCTTATAAGGTAGAATACTGAATGCAAATTTGACATTCAATCTAAAAATGCATGTAGGCCTTATAGGTTTGGGTAATCTTTAGGATCCCATTTGGGGTATAATACCCCCAGACACATCAGCTGCCAAGCTTCAATTGTAGCTTTCTAATGATAATAGCTGACATCTATTGCATACCTCACAATAACTCTAGGAGGTTGGTAATACTGTCTTCCATTCTACAGAAGAAGAAATTGAGGCTCAGAAAGGCTTAGTCTAGGTCTCTCAAGGCTATGCCATTTTGACTTTATACCACCCTTCATTAAATATCTTGTTATCTTAAAAAATGTTTTTTCTATCCATTCTTCTGAGAAGCTTTTGTGCAAAGGGAACATTAAGAAATGGCATGGAAGAGGAATGAGCTTTAAAATCAGGTTATTCCAAAAAAGAATGTTTAGTGTCATAATAGTATGGCAACTTAAAGATGTTTATACACATTTTAAACATACCATTTAAAAAATTTGTCTTTTCTCAATGCAAGTAAATGACCAACCCTTCAAATAATATCATTACTGCCTGATCATGGGTTATATTCTTTCATCATAAATGCACATAAAGGTAACTGAGAAGTAGGTAGTTCTAAAATAAAACAAATTTAAACATGAAGAATGGTAAGAAATAATAATTTGACATAGTAAAGAAGAAATAACGGAAGAAAGGAAAGGAAGGAAGGGAGGAAGGAAGGGAGGGAGGAAGGGAGGAAGAAAAGAAGGAAGGAAGGAAGGAAGAAAGGGAAAGAAGAAAGAAAGAGAAAGAAAGAAAAGAAAGAAAGAAAGAAAGAAAGAAAGAAAGAAAGAAAGAAAGAAAGAAAGAAAGAAAGAAAGAAAGAAAGAAAGAAAGAAAAGGAGACAGGTTTTCTAAGCAGTTTTTTAAAGTTGAAAGAGGGAGCTTTTGTGCATCTATAGCCCTATTGATAATGTCTCTCTTGGAACCCTTGGAAAGGGTCTTGTGAGTTATTTTAATCTGAAAACTCTATGCCTCTCATTTTGTCAGTTTTCTCAAATTGAGTGGGTAGAATGTACAAAAGATGTTAAGTGGGACTCAGAAGCATGGCCTGAGTTTTCTGAATTTTACAAAATTAGTGGCAATTTTTATTATTTTCCTCAGAATTATTTGCGTTTCAAGAAGACACATATCCTGATTGTTTTGTTTCTCATAACTGATTACCACAGTAAACTTGCTTAAGAATCTGCCCAGCAACAAATATAGTGATCATGCAAAGCATTCAATACATGCTAAGTAAAAACTGATGTTAAAAGAAACCTCTGCTGGACACAGTGGCTCACGCCTATAATTATAGCACTTTGGAAGGCCAAGGCAAGAGGACTGCTTGAGGCCAAGAGTTCAAGACCAGCCTGAGCAAGAGTGAGACCTGTCTCTACAAAAAATAGAAAAATTAGCTAGATGTGGTGGTGTGTGCCTGTAGTCCTAGCTATCCTGGAGGCTGAGGCAGGAGAATTGCTTAAACCCAGGGATTTGAGGTTGCAGGGAGTTGCAGTGAGCTATGATGATGCCACTGCACTCTGGCCCTGGTGACAGAGCCAGATCCCGTTTGAAAAAAAAAAGAAAAAGGGAAAAGAAACCTCTAAGGACCAGGCTAAGGCTGCTCTTGCCAACACCAGTGAAGATCAACTTCTTCTTCCACTTTCCCTCCATCCCTTCTCTTCCTTTGTCCAATCCCACCTCTGACCTTGGAAACTAAATTGACATTCTCTGCTGGCTCAAGGTGGAAAGGTGCCAATAATTAACGAATTGGCCAATAACATTAAGGCAACAGTCTCCTTAATTTCTCCCCCAGCCGGTATAGCTGGGGCTTGGACACTTGTAAGGGAAGCTGTAGTGGTCCAGCTGCCAGGAGGAGCAAACTCAAAAAACCCCACTAAATGTAAAAGTAAAAGATGAAAATTATCCAGATAAATAAAGGTCCTTTGATGGCCAGCTCTGATCTTTTCATGCAGAAGCAGTTAAGGAATAAGGTGAGAAATAGATCTTAAAGTTACTGAGATTGGTTATTTTGCAACACTAAAGAACAGTAGAAAAAGAATTACACAACATAATGAAAGAGACCTGTTACTGGTCTTCCCACGCTGAGTCACTATGTGACCTTGGGTCATCTCGTACACATCTGGTCTGGGGATTTCTCACCTGCAAAAAATGTACACATGTCGAGCAGAAACTACAGAAACCTGAGTTCTTTTCTTCCCATGTCATGTGAAGTAAATTTTTCTGTTCATTCTTTTTAGAAAAAAAAGTAGCAATATAAATATAATTTTTTAAAAACCATGAAAATATCCTAACAAAACTTCATTTTTGCTTGTTACCTCCCACTTGCACAGCTCTAATATAGTTGCACTTACAGTGCACATACATTTTGTGCAGAAATATTTAACAGTAAATAAATCCACCCACTTGATTGAAATGTACTGTATACATTGCCAAATCCTTTAAGTTACAAGTTCTGTTTAAGTTCTTTTATTCTGCTTCCTTCCAGAAATGAAAGATCCTACAGGACATTAGGCATTTTGCTTAACTTTTGGACTTGTGCTATCAGTGGGATTTTACTTATAAACTAAACGTTATACACAGCTGGAGCCAACAGAGCACTGAAAACCACTGTGACCTTGGGATTCTCCGAAGCTGCCGTAACCGCTCCAGCTTCCGACACTCCAGTGCAGTTTCTCCTCTTGAAATGAGCAGCCGGCTAGCTCCACCTTCCCCAGACACTCCCCTGTCTGTTTCCTGACTCTCCTAATTCTTTGGCCATTGCTTCTCAGGCTTCTTTGCTGGCTTTTCCCCCACAACACAGTCTTTAAATGTTGGAATTTTCCAGGGTTCCATCCAGAGCTCTCATTTCTTCTCTCCCAGTATCTTCTCCCTAGGGAAGTTCATCTATTCTCATGGTTTTAAATATACTTTCCCAAGGCTCTTCTCTAAGCTCAAACACCCCACGTGTTCACCCTACTTATCAAACTGCCTCCCTGCCATTTCCCTTATTTCACTGAAGATGGAAGATGCTGGTTGAGATATTCAAGAAACGTCATAGAGCAAGAGCGTTCTTAGGAATTCAGGACTTTCCTGTGCTGGTGTTTTGGGGAAGAGAAAATAATGCCAATAATGGTGTTTGCTAGGGCTGCTCTTGTTCAATTATCAATAGCAAGGAAGAAGTCACACGATCTGACAGAATGAGTGACAAAAAGGTTTTATCATCATGAAAATGGTTTAGAGAAAATGTTCAGACATCTGGGATTCTCTCAGAGTTTCAGATCCCTTCTTGGTTTATGAAAAATACACTTTTAGAAAATATCTGGTTTGAATTCCCTCCATTTTGTTAATTTGGGAGGCAATTTAAAACATCACATAGTGTGAATTAGCCAGGCCATTGAAATGTTTTGAAAAGAAATGTTCAGTGAATGTCATTATGGAACTAGAAAGCAAGACAATTTTATAATATTCCTTTATTTTTACGTATAAAAAATAAGTGTGCCAATTCTTGATTATCATGATGGCAGAGATGAACAGGAATATTTCTTGTCTGAATTAATTACATATGTATCTTTGGCTATGGCATTATATTAGCACATGTCACTTGATCAAGGAAGGAAATAGTTCAGATACATAAGGAGGGTTAAGGCGATCTTGGCTGAGTGACTCAACGGGACCTCCCAGAGCTCCTCAGCTTTTCCTTTAAAGGGACTAATCCCCACAGCAGAAGTGGTGTGTGTGTGTGTGTGTGTGTGTGTGTGTGTGTGTGTCTTGTTAAGTCGCAAGGTTACCAACCCAAGGGAGCAAACATGCCCACACTAAAAACAGAAGCTGAGCAGAGTCTGCATAGAAAAGGGTTGAACAGCAAAACCAGGATGTTTATGTCAGCCATGAGTTCTGAGCAAGATAGATTTTAAAAAAAATAGTATAAAACTAGATGTTGTAAACATCCTCTCTACTTCTCTGGAAGCTTGCAAGGACAGCTCAACACAGAGCAAAGAATCATCTGACAGAGGTAGAGAGAGAGAATTTCCTGGGTAACAGGTGGCCACTGCAGGCACTTGCAGCATGTGTGTTGATGGAAGGACACTTGCCTTCTGCTCCACACTCACGCAGAACTGGCCCACTACAGAAACACAGTTGATGAAGGTTCTCTCTTAAAAGGAGCACCTTGGGCAACTGCAGATGGAGAAAGAAAATTAATAAAAAGCCTTCATGCAAGGAAATAACCATTTGATGGCAACAAGCATGGGTGAGGAACAGCATGGGGCCTAAGTAGGGGATTCCTAATGAAAAATATCCAGGGATGCAAAGGAAGAAGATCCCAAGGCCAACACAAACACAGTGACCTCCATGAAATCTGGTTGAGAATCAAGTTAGAGGAGGGATTCAAAGTTAACACCAGAATCATTCTGTATATTTTTATATGTCTAGTACATATACATTTTGATTGGGCTAACTATTTGGTTAACTCTATATTGTTAGTTGCCAGAGTATGGATTCAATTACTCTCAACTTATTTTTGGAATCTATATAAAGCCCCGAGTTAAGTACCTAGAAGCTTTGTTAAAGAAAGAAAGAAAGCTGTCTTTCATGAACCCAACTGCCAATTGCAATCAGTATTCCAGAGTGGGCAGACTGGGTAAGCAGCAATCCTCCCTTCGAGAACAGGGACGTGAGGAAGTTTCTTCCTGCCTTGGTGGATTTTACTTTATATTTGTAGGAACTGATGTTAATGGAACATGCTTCGGCTTGTATGGTGCGAGGTGGAAGAAATAGGGAAAAAAACTAATAGAAGGTTGTCATTTTACCATCTTTTTGACTTTTATCTTTCATCTTTCCACAATACAGGTGGTCCCCAACTTATAATGGTTTGACTTACAATTTTTCAGCTTAACTGTGGTGGGAAAGTGATATGCATTCAGTAGAAACTATACTTCAGGTACTCATACCACCATTCTGTTTTTCATTTTCAGTACAGTACTCAATAAATTACATGAAATATTCAACTCTTTTTATTATAAAATAGCCTTTCCGTTAGACGACTTTTGCCCAACTGTAGGCTAATGTGAGCGTTCTGAGTGTGTTTAAGGTAAGCCATGATGTTCAGTGGGTCAGGTGTGTTGAATGCATTTTCTATGTATGATATTTTCAACTGAGGATGGGTGTATCTGGATGCAACCCCATCATATAATAAGTCAAGGAACGTGTGTATGTGTTTGTCCCCAGGAGCCAGGCTATGATACCACAAGACCACTGGCAGCCCTTGCTGAGGATGGCACAGAATGCACTGTCACTGTCATTTTGGGGAGTGATGACTGAGCTGAGTTCGGGAAAGGGATATGAGTTCATGATCTGCACTAGCAACTAGCTGAATGGCCCTGCTCAAGTCTCCTGGCCCTTTCACATCATTTTATAGTCTAGTTGTGCCCACACCACTCTCCCCTCAGGCCCTGGGCCTTCTCTGGCTTGACTCTGCCCACTCCCACTCTCTGTGGGATGACTCTCTGTCATCCTTTCCTTCACTCTGCTGGGAGAGGCTTTCTGTGGGCAGAACCCGTAAACTCACCTGGGCTGCAGGCTTTTCCCAAAAAAAGCCTCTGTCAGCTTGCAAAGGGTCTGCGACATTTCTCTAACCTGCTTCCATCCCCTGTCCCAATATCCCATGTTTAACTATCATGACCAATACCCTCAAGGCCAAGTCAAATCCTAAATTCACCAAGAACCATCCATATCTTCCTCCTGCTCCCCCTTGATTATGGGTTCCTCAAAGGAGGGATCAAATGTTCTTTGCCACAGCCCCTAGCATTTTGCTTTGTTGAGTCTGTTAAATTGCTTTGAACAAAATAATTCTTACAAGGTTTTTATCATGTAACTGTCACTGGGGTAAGTGTAAAAGAATTTCTGTTTAGGTTATTTAATACACACAAACACATTCTAAGTGTTTTTTTAAAACGTCTTTATTGAGATATAATTCACATACGATGCAATACACCATTTAAAGTGTACAATTCAATGTTTTTAGTATAGTCACAGGGTTGTGCAACCATCACCACGATCTAATTTTAGCATAGTTTTGTCTTTCCAAAAAGAAATCCCGTACCCATTAACAGTCACTCTTCATTTCCACCTACCCCCAACCCCTGGAAACCACTAATCTACTTTCTCTCTCAGTAGATTTGCCTATTCTAGACATTTCATATAAATAGAATCATATAATATGTGGTCTTTTATGGTCTAAGTTTTATGCTGTTGAAACATTCAAAGATTTTTCTCTTTAAAAGGTTGGCTCCTTTAAATAAACCTCTGGCGAAATCCACTCTAGAAGGGAGAAATCATTAATCAGGCAGGAGAAACACTGAGTGAACTTTTTAAGGGTATTTGTATTTTAACAGGGAATTACAATACCATCACACAAATAAATGACCCTCATTTCAGGGGCAGACACTTTGGGCAAATGTCAGTTGTCTCCTCCGAAGGCTGACTCTCACCTCTAGTATCTTTTTATTCTCCCACATATCCTGCTTAGAGGAATTGTTGAGTTCTTGCAAAAGGGCAAAATTCCTCATGTACCTCATCACTAATAGGATAAGGTAGAGTTTTTTAGTAGCTTTTGAAAAGTTTCCTGAGTGTTAAACCCATCCTCTTAAAGGCACGAGTATAAACCTTTATCACCAATTTCATGGATTCTAAAATGCACAATTTTTCACATTTAAATTGAAATGCATCCTCAAATTGGGATGCATCTTACAGTTGCTGCTGGCCTGGTGACAGTCTTGAAGAAGTTGCCATTGCTAGCACAAGCACAAACCTATGGTAGCAGTTCACAGGACATTTTAATCGAGATGTGTACCTGGTTGGCACCACCTATGTGAGTCTGTAGGACATTGACAACGTCTTCAGTAGTATATACCATGATTTGACATTGACATTCTACATACCCATCGCTCCAGAGGATGGCACAGAGGATGACACCTTGGGAAGAAACACAGATATTGTTGACTGTGGGTTAAAAAGTGATTCGGAAGACGCAGACTCTGCATATAAAAAAGCTTCAGGAATACCCTAGCCTTGTATTTCTCTTTTTATGTATGCACAGGGGTGATACACAATTAAAAATATCTGTGTCTAAGGAAGTCTGAAGGAGCATTTTCAAACTGATTACAAAGAAAAAATCTTCTGTTAGAGTTTAATTAGCAGGTATCTCTTGCTTTCTTAGTGATACAAAAAATAACGATACATTGTATGATCTTAAATTCTGCCTGTTAAACTCAGTGTATCCCTGGTGTTTTGTCTTACTCCCTGCCCTTCAAGAGAAGGGGGTGTGAAATGGAGCAGGATTCTCAGAGTCATTCTCAGACTCAAGTCAGGAGGGCTAGAAAGATGAGCCTTGCTTAAGAAACTTTACTTCTTGTGCCTTGGTGCTGGTATGAGAACCAAAACCACAAAAATCACAGCAGAGACAAACAAGTTGGGATACACGAGATGCAGGTGGGATGCAGTTTTCAGAGTGCTGGTGAGCACTGGAGACAGCTCTATAAACCCCCGGAACCCTTGGAGGGCTGCAGAACGCTATAAACTATATGCTGACATCATCCCTGTCTGGGCAAAGACAAGGCCAGCAGCCACCCAAGAATGGCCTTACAGAATCCCTAATGAATGAATCACCATAAAGCAGAGCGGGAGAGGGAGAACATGCTCATGCGTCAGTCTGCCTTCGCCCAGGAGTCCCACCTCCCGTTCACCAATTAACTTTACAGTTGCATCTGCTTTGCCTGCCAAGCTCTCTCATAAAGGAATTTATCACCTTCTGTTCTGCTTTTCTTCCCGAATGTGAATCAGAAACCAACAGTACCGTTTAAAAAGGCACTTTCAGCAAATCCAATTATGCCCCCAAGCACCTTTACGGGGAATGAGCGAGCTCTTCTGCATTTCCTTTTGTGGCTTTATTAGTGATGCTGGCCCAGACGCTCACTGCCAGCGTGGGCCAATAACAATAAGAAGCACTTGTTTATGTGCCAGGCACTGTTCTAAAGGTTTCTCATCTATTAACTCATTTAATCCTCGTGACAATCCTATGAGATCAGTACTGCTATTACTCCCATGTTACAGATGAGGAAACTGAGGCATGGAGAAGTTAAGAAACGTGTCCCAAGGTCACACAGCTCTAGACAGAAGAGATGAGGGTGGGACTCAGGCAAGTTGGTTCCAGAGTTCATGCTTGTAACCACTATCATGCTCGACCATGAAGAAAGATGATCAGATACTGCCTTTTTCTAAGAATGCGACAGTTAACTAGACCTGTGGCTTTTACACTTTTAATCAGTCTTACTTAGAACTCAGTATATGTAAAGGATCCAATCGGAAATGCCCTGTTTGAAAAGGGGGGTAGGACCTGTAGGCATTGCCCCTGTTTAGCCTTCCTTCTGACCCCTGAGGTGGCCTTGGCTTGGGCATTTCCTGGGACTCCAGGGGCTTCTGGAAAGCACAGCTGGAAAATCTCCATTTACATATCTCTTCTTACTGTCGAGTTACCCAAGATCTCAGAGAAGCAGCTGAGTTCCCAAGGCTGCAGAGCTTCTCAGGGCAGAGCTACAGGCAGAGCCAGGCTCTCCTGACACCCCAGCGGCTCCCTGGCCCTGCCCCAGCGCGCTGCCTCCGCACGTCAGTGAGCGCCTGCAACGCTGCACTTAATGAGAACAAACAAATGTGCTCATCGCATTGACTTCAAGTGTGAATGATGTGATCACTCTGCCCCTGCTTAGCAATCCTTTCTCTGGAAAGATGTGGGGCAGATGCGGCAGAGCTTTTAACCTAAACTTCCAGATAGCAGTGGTGGGCTTACAGGGAAGCCCTCACAATTGCAGCTGCAGGGCAGTTTTGTTCATGAATTAATCTCTTCAATGGAATTTCGTGTCCAGCTACTACTATTATTTCATCCCTGGCTATTGTGTGGAAGCTTGTCCTAAATCCCTAGTAAGATAGAGGCTAGAAAATCTAACCACCTGAGAAATTTTGAAGGGTTCATTCAAGTTGGTAATATCTCTTTTTCTGGGAGTATAAATCCTCAGCTTCCTCTGTATGGATCACTTTGTATTTGCGGAGAGCCCACAAAGCGTCATTGTTTTTGAAAGCATTGCTGCTTGAAAACGAATCTGTGTCTTTTCCTTCACAGCAGGCGCTATCAAGACCTTTTCTGAGGGCTCCAACCAGACAGATGGAATAAGTAGCCATGAAGTAATAGTAACATACAATTACTGCTCTGTATTTTTAAGTTAATAAAGAAATGATTCTTTGATTGCAACACTTTCCTTTGTGTTAACTGAACTTTTACTACCTGACATGGTAGCTCAATAACTTTCTCATAACTCTGGTCACATGCATTGAAAAACCTAGGTAGACTTGCCTCCCTCTCTGGCCTCGTCTGATGGATGGGGTTTCGATAAATTTGATAGCGTGATACATTCATGTAGTACAGAAGAAAAAAAAGAGAAAGAATTAAGTTTTTGCCCAATACTGATAAAAAAAAATTCCACCTTCCCCTATGTGAATAGATGCATTATATTTAGAGTCAGATGCAACCACAGTATTAGGTTCTGTATCTTTGGGTATCTTCAGATAGGTCTGCCTTTGTCTTTTGTCACTTGGCCAAGTTATTTATGCTCACACTCAATTTCTCTCCAGAAGTAATGTCATACCAGTAATTAGGAAATATGAATTCTCTCTTCCCCTGGCTTGAGATCAGGGAGAGCTTAGCCACAACTTGAAAAACTCATGGGGAAAGTGAGCCGCTTGTATGTGAAAGACATTATTAATGTAGGAGGATAATCCTTCTGCTTTGTGTTCAGGTGGCTATCTTCTTGGATCTTGATCAAATCTTAATACGTCAGTACCCTGGGGCAGGAATAAGCAGTGAGTAAACGTCTTCTTATCTAGATATAACTAGGTAGAAAGAAAAAAAAAACATCCTTTAGAAGATATTGTACTAACAATAAATGCTATTAGAATTGCCTCATTTCTTCCAGTAATTTTTCTAATGCATTCATTCTTAAGTGGAGCATCTTCAATACACAGATGGGCGGTCTCCACCCAAGAACTACTAGGTCATAATCTTTTGGGATGTGACCCAAGCAGTGTGTTGAAAAGGCTTCACACATTTCTTACCCCTGATTGGCTAAGAACAACTGCTCTCAACGGTTCATTCTTTTGTATTCTAATTTTTAAAAAATCTAAAGCACTCATAAATTTTTGTAATGTTTTACTGATTTCACTGATACCAAAATTTCCCTGGTTAAAACATCACAACTCCAGAAGACGATTTGAAGGGTAAAATTGACAGCAAATGATTCCTGGGGAAAGGGAGACAGGATGTAAAGTTTGGGGACTTCACCAAGTTTCAGCTTGAAAGAAGTACAGTCTGTGTGGGTTAAAACTTCTTACCATCTGCTGACTTTATAAAATGATTTGGTGTCAAGCCAGCAGCAGATAGGTGCCACCAAATACTGACTTGGCCATTGTCACTAACAGGCAGTCTTAAGTATAGAGGCCTGGAACAGAGAGACCCAGCAGGGCCTCTGACCTGTGCAGGTGTACCCTTTTCTGGGAAGGGCTCCTGAAGCCTTGGGAAGAACTGGATTGAATATCAATGGAGCAGGTGTTCCAAAGCTGTCATTCCCAACCAGCACTCAATTCCCCCTGACAACACATTCCTACACACACCTGGCATTGCTGATGACACAGGATGTTGCCCCAGAGTGTGGACCGTGCAAGGGCGAGAAGTGGTTAAACAAGGTATAAAAGGTAGGCAAGATTGTGCCAATGGTAGGTTAATCTGTATTTTCACATGTCTATGAAGCCATTTTGCACAAAGATCATTCTCCCTTGGATAAACCAACCCCCTTTCAAAACAGCAAAATGTGAAACAAGAAGGAATCACAATAGGTTGAATATACTCGGAGCTATGGTTTTCTATGTGCAGATGCCCGTCGTGAGTAGCTTGTAAAATCAGCCACTGTGACCGCTCATGCATAGGCTCTGCTGATTTTACAAATACACAGTAGCGCAGCCGCCTCTCCCAGGGCAGGCTCCAGCCTGACGTTTGCACAGCCAGCAGAATTAATTTCTTGTGGGAGATAGAATTTCGTCGTTTAGCAATATTCCATCAAAGGAAGCTGCACCCTCAGCCACACACGCTCTCTATTTCAGGGGAGTTGGCTGCCCTTCCCCTGGCTGCTTCCCTGCAAATTAACAGGCAGCCGGCAGGTAAATCAATGAGTTTTACACAGGATGGCAGAGCAGATTCTGTGAGTCTCTATATTGGGAATATTTATCATGTGAGGCAGTGATGAGGTTTTAAAAAATAACATTTGTTGGTTTTTTCTTGATTATCAAAGTAAATCACGTTCAATAGAGAAACGTTGAAATATAAGAAATGAAAAAACATTTTTAATTCAATCATTCAAAGATAACCACTCTAATATTTGAACGTGCTTTGCACCCTCTTACACTATTGGCATCATACCATATAATCAGTTTGTAGTCTGATTTCCTACTTAATATTACATTGTACGTGCTGGATATTTCACTGTTTCTTTTATGTAATTATAAAGAATGTTTCAGTAAATATTTTCGTAGGCAGTTTTTAGTCTGCATTTCTGATTATTCCCTTAAGGCAAATTTCTAGAAGTGGGATTTCTAGATGAAAAGATGTAAATAAAGAAACATCATGGTGTTTAAACAAAGATCTTCTGGGTTAGTCAGAAAACACACTGCTATGTTGACTAGCTGTGTACTGCTGTTTCTGTAAAAAACACCTGCCGTCAGCTTTCCTAATTCCAACACTGCTTGACATTAAGGTAGTAGGTCTGATGCTTCCTCTCTAGAGAGCAGATGACGGAATGATGAGCCCTGCGCTGTCCAGCGTCCCTTTGTCCCTTCAGATCTACTTCCTCTCTTCTCCACCTGCGTGGGTCCTGGACAGCTGACCTTCATGAACTACAGCAACAGGCTCCTTGCTCTGCGCACTCAGCGAGGCTCAACCAATGGGAGACTGGCCGAGGACTAGAGGGTGGAAGGAGGAAGACTCGGGTCTTTATCCTCCAACTGCTCCCTGAAGAATTGCTGTGGGTTGACTGCATCTTCTTTTTCCCTTATCTGCATTTTTTGTGTGTGGTCAAGTATACATAACATTTACCATCTTTGCCATGTTTAGGTGTACAAGTGAGTGATGTACATCCACAAAGTTGTGCTATTTGCACAACCTTTTCACTGCTATCTATGTCCAAAACATTTTCATTGTCCCTAAAGAAATCCAGACCCATTAAACAACTCCCCATTACCCACTCTCCTCTTGGCCCCTGAGAACCTTTATTCTATTTTCTGTGTCTATGAATTTGCCTTTTCTGTGTATCTCATATGAGGGGGATCATATAATATTTGTCCACTTGTGTCTGGCTTATCTCACTCAGCATACTGTCTTCAAGGTTCATCCATGTTGTGACGTGTAACAGGATTTCTTTCCTTTTTAAGGCCAAATCATACACCATTGTATGTATATGCCACGTTTTGTTTATCCATTCATCTATTGTAGGACATTTGGGTTGTTTCCCCTTTTGGCTGTTATGAATGATGATGATATAAATATGGGTGGACAGTGGCTGTATCCTTTTACTGGGCCATAAATCCGGTCAGGTGTCCCTTTCCATCCAGCTACCCTCTGCTGTTCCAATAACCACTGCCTTTCCTTGGCCCTTTGGGCCTACAGTGGTAAAGCCCTCTACTATTGCTAGTCTTGGGGTACTGCACCATCCCTTGGAGGTTCCCCTGCACCCTATCCATGCCTTTGTAAGTCTTCTCTTTATTAATTTCTTCACACAGTTTGAGTGTGCCATCTATTCTCTGCCAGGATTCTGGCTTTCACAGAAATTTTGCTGTCAACTGTCTCCACGTTAGGCCTGAAACAACTGCATACCTCTCAAGATGTACTTGGGCATTCAGCCAGTGCATCCCACCAGTAGATATGGAACCTCAAAACAGGACAGACGCTTAGGCCCCATTCCATTTCAATTGATTCAAAATTCCTAGCACTAAGACCTTGGAAATTTTCATTTGAAAGACGTTTCCCAGTGATTCTAATGCTGTTGATCCAAAATCTAACACGAGTCCCTGGCACTGAGACTCTTGTTTGCAGCCCAGAGCCAAGGTGTAGTTGTAGGTCTGCTTTAAGAATTTAGGCCAATATTTCTGAACTAAACGAGCCAAGGTATATTGAAGTGAAGGTATTTGAAAATTAATCTCATTTCATTCATATGCACCTTCTGAATTAACTCTATTTCATATTGGGCTGCCTTCAGAATGAGCAAGCTTTTAGGAAGAACAGAGAATGATTTCCACACCCAGAGATTATCTTCTAAGCTGCCAACATCTTGTCCATTTTTCTCCAGGCACTGTCTTATTGCGCACTAAGCTTTTCATATTTAAGATTTTATGGTAGCAACATAAGGCTAAGTCTGAGAGGCTACCAGCATGCAGCCCTCATACTTCTAAAAGTTGCTTAACTAACAATACTTCTTGTAGCACATTTCCTGAGGTATACAAGTACAGCTGTCCTGAAGTGTAATGTCAAAAGCCACACTAGACAGCAATGATTGCATTACCAGTCACCCCTGCCACCAGACAATGGCTGCAAATTTGAATCGTGTTCAGAGATGAATGGGGAGCTAAAAGGCAAGATAAGAAAGCAGGCTTTTCCAACCTCAATATTTTGCCAAAGGCAACTCTGAATTCAGAGTATCATATAAGTTGCTTGCTTATTACTTTATTTTTATTATCAACCCTAGGAGGTGGTAGTTTTGGGCAATTCATTTAACTTCACTGATCTTCGATTTCTTCATCCTCAAGAAAGAGAGAGAGAGAGACAGAAAACATTTTGCTATACTAAAAAGCATCTCATCAAATTAAAAGTTCCTGGTTCATGAGTTCTATATTGCAAATGAGGAAATGAGGTGCAGAGGGGTTTGAATGCCAACTCCAAGTTCAAACCACTAAACGACAGCAGGATTAAGCTTCAAATCAAGGCCTCCCAGTTCTTAGCTTAGCAGATAGGCCAAAACGAAGCCAGATAGAAGGTGAAGGGAAATTTAATTAGCAATAAAACAAAACAAAAGCAAAAAGGGAGAGAAAGCAAGCAAGCAAGGACTGACGCCGTAAACACTAGACTTCTCCCGTCACTGGTAAGACTGAGCAGGAGTGTGGTCGCCATGATTAATGCAACTGGTCAGCCCTCAGGTTTTAAAAATATTGCAAAAAATGGTAAATATTTCTAACCTTAATTGAGTTGGACAAGAGCTGAGTGCAAGGGAGGTGTTCAAAACCGCAAAGAGGCCCTTGTCTCGTTCACTGTGGCATTCAGTTCAGGTCAGGCACTAGAAATCAGCTGTGGCTCTGGGTAGAGCCCAGGCTGCCCAAAGGCCAGATGTGAATTATTCGCAGGGCTAAAACGTGTCCCTGCTGGAGGCTGATGAATTTTTCCAAATTTAACAACAAACCTCTTTTGTTCCTTCATCTATAACACAAGAAGTTGATTCACTAAGTTTCCTTGCTGCTCCTTAACTCAAAAAATCAATACCCTTCATTTTCTAAGTATCTTTCTTGAATCTGCAGGAGGCTGCCTTACGGTTGACTAAATTGCTTTCATGACAGCCCGGACTATGAACTATTGGTAAATTGAGCTTTTAATGTTTAATATTTCAATGTAATCACGTTTGGGAATACCTTATTTGTCATTTGAAGAACTTGACCCTAAAACACTATCACAATCACTATAGCAAGTCGCTGTTTCAAAAACCAGAAGTGGTTAAGAAAATTAGATAAATTTACTTTCAGCCTACAACATACAGCTTGTGTTTAGTTCAAAATCAAAAATAGGTTTCTACTGGGAGGGAAAAAAACCCCGAAAAACCCTCTCTTGCTCATCAGGCAGTGGTTTGAGACAGCATTCTGCAGGTTGTCCCAAAAGCGAAAACCATACTTTCACTTCTGCAGTGTGCGCAGCCTTTGACCAGCACTGATATGTAACTAAATTAAAAATGATTTTGACATGTCACACCCTGGCACTCACTGTTGGAGTCATTGGCACAGGCAGGAATTGGGAGGCAGCGAGTGCCTGCAAAGCCCTAACATTTTTGGCTGTGCGGACCAGATAAAATAAAGCACGTAGGCTCAAGACAGCTTCTTGGAAGCCAGGTGTTAACTTTTCCTGCCAGTGTCATTGTCAGGTTTACTTTCTAAGTGTTTGGGGCTAATTGGATAACACGTGAGCATCATGATGAATACATGAAACAAGAATTGAACATTACTTGTACTCCTTGGTAATTTCAGTTTCTTTTTCCCCCCATTTACCTCTTTAATGGAATGTCTTTTATTACAACAATGAGTAATGGCTCATAGAAATAAGAATGAACCTATGTTGACAAGTTCTGGGGCATGACCAGAAAGTGCTCCTCCACTATGGAGAGGGTGGGCAATGCCAGGTCTGCTGTGTTGTGCCATGTGGGGGTCTTGTTCAGAGCATGGAGTGAGACCACAGCCCATGGGGAGAGGGAGGAATTTTCCTGGTGGTGTGTGGTGGGGGATCATCCCTGGGGAAGAGGCTGGTCCTCAGCAGGATGCCAGAAGTGGGGGGACAGGCATGCAGATGGCAGCCCCTTCTTCTCATGGTCTCCCGCCATCCTCGGGCCAGGATTCAGATGCAATTTTTTTGGCCCCATCCCACTGGGGGAGGGAGTACGATGGCCTCCATTGTGGAGGCAGCCCAGGTGCAAGGTGTCAAAGCACTTCTGAGAGCCAGGAGAGGTGGTTACTGTCTGAGTGCTTGTTTAATCTTGCTTTAAGGATTTCAGTCCCATTGCAGTTGTGTGAAGAATTAAAGGTAGAGTTGTGTGTCTTCACCAGGTTCATGCGTTATGAGGGTGAGCTTTAATCCAAGTGGGATAGTCCCAAAGATGTGGTGAGCATCAGGAAGCAGAGGATGGGCACCTGGCTGCCAGCCCAGGCGATGCTGTTTCCCCCTCCGTTGCCAACAGCGGAGGCAGTTTAGAGAGCAGGTAAGCATGGGATGCTAGAGCCAGACTCTAGATTTGTGCCTGTCATCTACTGCTTGTTGACCTTGGGCAAGTCATACAGTCTCCCTGGGCCTCAATATTATTGTCTGTGACAAAGGGACAGAAATAGTAACAGGTTGATTGTGAGGACTAAAGGAGTTTATCTAGTGGCATGTAAATGATGTGTGTTAGCTTTTATTTTAAGATTAAGGATGTTGGTGATCGCCTCACCACAGGAGTCTTACGAACACTGGTGAAGGGTGAGCAGCTGTGGAAGACAAGGCCAAAGAAGAGGAAGGATGGGAAGAAGATTGGAGAAAAGGAAGACATGGCCGCCATATGGCAATGGATGGGAAATGGTTTAAAAGGACACCCTGAGCTGCCACCTCCAGGGGGAAATGTCACGGCATCCTTATTTCTGTCCACTGGAGAAAAGGACTTTCAGCCTAGACTGCAGTCTTCCCACTAAACAGAGCAGAAGATAACTCTTCCCTTTGCTACAGAAAGAAACCCAGAGGGGTGGAGCCAGGGGCACCAAGGTTAGAGGGTGAAGCCCATGGAAATTGAGTCTCTGTTCCTTGGGTAAGAATGACTAGTAGCAGGCAATCTTCCCCAGCACCTCAGAAGAAGCGGCTCGTTCAAGGGATGCAATTTAAATAATTTTAAGATCCCTGAGCCATCCCAACAAAGCCTGGCATGGAAAAAGAATACCAGATAGTGAATGTGGTGGGGTGAATTACAGCCCCTCACATCTGTCCAAGTCCTCACGCCTAGTACCTGTGAATATGACCTTATTTGGAAAAAGTCTTTACAAATATAACTGAATTATAAGTTAAGGATCTCAAAATGAGATTATTCTGGGTTAACCAGGTGGGTCCTAAATCCAAAGACAAGTGTCTTTGTAAGAAGAGGAGGCACAGAGACAGAGAGAAGGCCACGTGAGCATGGAGGCAGAGATTGGCGTTAAGCATCCACAAGCCAAGGAAGGCCCACGGTCACCAGCGGCCGCCAGAAGCTGGGAGAAAGGAAGGGAATTGGGCCTCCCTCAGAGCCCCAGAAGGAACCAACCCTGCTAACATGTTGATTTTGGATGTCTAGCCTCCAGAACTGTTAGAAAATAATTCTTTTTTGTTGCATGGTACCCAGTTTGTGACAATTTGTTATGGCAGCCCTTGGAAACTAATAGAGGACCAGCAGCCCTTACATGTCACAAGAAGAGTGCAGATGACACAGACTCCCTTCTGACTAAGGGTTTCCTCGGCTCCTTTGGGAGTTGCCACACCAGATAGCCTTCAGAGTCTATGCTTAAGGTCACTGTGCTGCGAAATATAGAAAGTTCTCATCCCACAGGGAGGGTTGATTTATTTGAATCTGTTCCTTTTGTTACCACGAACGCCCCCTGAGTTGAAGGCGCCGCCCACCCTGATATTGTCGTGTGTGATGTCGGGATGGGATGGACCCTCCTCACCAACTCCTGGAGCCAAGCAGGCAGCCTAGGCAATCAGCCCACAGCAGAAGCTGCTGCCTCGTGATTCAGGCTCGCTTCTGGCTGCTCCCCTGAGACTCACAGAGGCTTCCACTAATGGAAAGTTCTGATACAGATAGGTGTCCTGGCATGACAGGTTCCCTGTTGAGGAGAGGGAGTGCCCTGCCCCACTGGGCCGTGGGTCTGGGTTGTGGTCATTATTCTGCTCTAAGCAAACACCCATCTCTCCCCCTAAGCGGCTCTACAGGGGGACTTTCTAAAAACACCCGTGCAATTGCTCATTCCTGCAGTGGGAGAAGAAAGGGAAGTCTGGCTCTGTTAGTGGAGGGCCCCTGCAGTGAAGTTACGCAAGCTTCCTGATGGCAGGAGCTCTGTCCCCAGGCTCACCTGGTCCCCCAGTACCCGGCATACTGCTAAGCTTCCGTGTGCACTTGTCGAGCCCAGCCCTTTCCTCCAGCTGCCAGTGGAAATTTCCACCAGGGCCAACTCTGACAGCAGGGGTGGGTCCCTGTGGCAAAATTAGGGTTTGCACAGAACAGCACTGGGGGCAAAGGCTGGAGGGAGGGGATTGCATAAAAAACTCCATCCGCATCTACTTTCTCTGCCCTTTCCACAGCAAGCTGCTAAGCCTCTGTGCGAGAATTGCCCAGCTGTCCTCAGAGAGCACAGAGAGCCCAGAGCAGGTCCTCTGCCTGTGAAGGTGGCTCAACACTCCCAGAGGCTGGCCCAGGGTGCCAGCTTCTGATGTGAAGGATGGCCCGTTGTTAGAAGGGACCAAGGATGACATTCTGAGCCACTCCATTTTCAAACGGGCCGAAGCAAATTAACAGCCCTTCCTTCTCATCTGACAGGGTATTTTCTTCTCGCAGCAGCACTTAGCAACGGCTTCATCCCTCCTGATTAGCGCTGCCATTAGAGAAATGATTCCTCAGCACAGTGAGTCACCTCAGAGCCTGACAACTGTAACCATTCCAGATGGTGAGAACATCAGTGACCATAATGGCCCTTCCTGTCAGCGTTCGCTGCGGATTGTTCTTGGAACCGCAGGGGACAGACACAGGCTTGTAGCCTGTAGAGATTTACAAGGGGCGGCTGCAAAGTAATGACACCGATTCCACAAGCCACATGTGGAAGTCAGTCGCCTTTATGGTCACAACTTACACGAGGGGGCAGAACACAACACCGACAGTGAGAGGTGGGGAACACGCAGACACGTGCGACCCAGCAAAACGCAGAGCAAGAAGCGAGGAGCAGGTGCTCAGATTGTCTCCGGGACTGAGCTGTCAACACGAGGGCTCTTTGTGGGCTTTGCTCGCAGATAGACTCGCAGCCTCAGAGGAGAGAGAGGCGTCCGATATGCATGCTTTTCCATGTGATGAGAAAGAAGCAATCTGCGGTTACTCGTGTAGACGGCAAAAAGCCCAACATCTTGGCGTTTCGGATTTTCAGGGAGAGATCTGCTAAGTTAAAGGAAAACAAAGCCAGCTTTTAGAATTTGTGGAAATGTCTTCATGAAGCTGGTTAAATTAAGCAGTTTTCTCCCACCTGAATATCTGGTTCCTTTGGAGTGCTGGAAGAGCGTGCTAAGCACAGCTGAATTTATTTTTACCAATTCTCAGGCTCGCATGATAAAAAATGGTACGGGCGAAACCTCATCATCATTATGGCAAAGTGAAGTGCTCATTTCACAATTGGTTGTTTAAAGTTAATAGTAAATCAACTGAGCAGCCACTAAAAAGATGATGCATTGGCTTAATTCCTTGCTGTTACAGAGATAGCAGCTGAGTTAATATATACATGGAGATGTTGGCAGACGGTTCCTTTTGGTAATAATATTCATTTTTATGAATGGCTCATTTATTTTTTATATGTTTCTCTTTAGCCCTGCCCTCGTTTCTCTCTGTACTAAGTCTGGTTCCCAGGACTCCGAAGGTAGGCGCGGGAGCGTAACTCCGCATTTTAATGGAGGGAATGAGAAGGCTGCTTGCTGCTTAGAATAGCTCCAACGCAGTGAAAAAATGAGGAGGAAGAAAGATTAGGAAAACAACTCAGTGGCAGAAATTGGTTTCACAAGTGCCAGTTATTTACTGAGTCTACGCCCCGTGTGTCTTTGTAGATGCGTTTGTTTCAAATCCAGGCGGTGACTCATCATTACAGTGGAGACCTAGCTATCTGCTCCCCTCCTGCAGGAGGAAACTTTATATGCACAAGGCGTTTTCATCTTTCTCATCTAATCAACTGAAGCATAAGAGAAGCATACTCACTTGAGCAAAAAAAAAAGCACGACACTCAAAGAAAAATGGAGCAGACCTTCATCTTGAAAGTTACTGGGGCAGGGAGGAGAGAGGCTGCCCATTGCTCCCGCTGCTCTGGCCATTGCACATATGTTTTCATAGGGGCCCACGGGTCTGGTCATCACTGCTAAGCAGTTCCCGTGTTTTCTCTGCCCACCAGGCTATCCATGTTCCTGAGGTTTCTGAATGTTTATTGTGCAGAAGAGACTGCATGGTCTTCCTGCCGAGCAAAGATGCAAATGGAAAAATTGGGAAAGGGATGATTAAGGAGCTCTTTAGGGTCACAGACCACAGCCGAGGGAGCGCTGAGAGTCCTCAAAACACAGAGATCAGTAGAGCAAAGTGGTTAAGAACTTTGGCTCCAGAAGCAAACCACCTTGCCTGGGATTCTGGGTCTCTGCTTACCAGATGTGTGACCCTCAGCAAGCTGCTTGAACG
This sequence comes from Lepilemur ruficaudatus, assembly GCA_963574885.1. Classification (NCBI taxonomy): domain Eukaryota; kingdom Metazoa; phylum Chordata; class Mammalia; order Primates; family Lepilemuridae; genus Lepilemur; species Lepilemur ruficaudatus. The sequence goes on along the minus strand of CAUYRT010099240.1, from coordinate 11,897 downwards.
CTTGGTGCCTCACTTTTTGGAAAAGGAAGACAATAATAAAAGCTTTCTTATATGTTTGTTGTGAGGTTTAAATGAGTTAGTGCAGGTTAATTACTTACTGGCGCTATGGTTTGAATGTTTGTGTCCCTTCCAAATTCATCTGTTGAAACCTAATCACCAAGACAATGGTATCAGAAAGTGGGACCTTTGAGTGATGAATAGGTCACGAGGCAGAGCCCTCATGACGGGGATTAGTGCCCTTACAAAAGAGACCTCAGAGAGCTAGCTAGCCCCTGCCACCAAACAAAGACACCATGAGAAGGTGCTATCTGTGACCTAGGAAAGGGGTTCTCGCCAGACATCAAATCTGCAAGTGCTTTGACCTTGGACTTCTCGGCCTCCAGAACAGTGAGAAATAAATTTCTGTCATTTATAAGCCACCTGCTCTATGTTATTTTGTTACAGTAGCCAGAGCAGACTGAGACAAATGGCACAAAATTTTACCTGCTGTTGTTATTATTTCGGTACCTGATTTAAACACTAAGCAGTATCTGATTTAAACACCAAAAATGCCCACTTGTACCCATCATCCTAAACTTTGCTAGCCATAAGAAGGTCTCTGCAGGGGAAATTAAGCATCTCCACTTTTCCATCTCAGATTCATAATGAAGGGGGCCAATCTTTTAAGGTAACTGCGCTTGGATTCTGAGGGAGAAATGCTTTGGAAAAATTGAAGAGTTCCTCTCCCAGGACTCAATGTTGGCCACTGCCTCACTTGTGTGGATAAATCGTCAAGCCTTAGGGGCTCAGCTGGCACTGTGCAGGGGCTGCTAAAAATGCCCAATAGGTCAAAGCGGACCCCGTGGCTGGGGGACGCACACTTTAAAGCACATAAGACACTTATTCATAGGGAACAGTTAGATATATAAAAGGCAGCCTCTGCTCAAGCTTCCCCAGTGTGTGGTTGAGAAGGGAGCCCAAGAACTCGAGGGAGAGAAGTCCATGCAAACAGTTCAGCTCCGGTAACCACAGCACTTGCCCTTCAGACCTCATTTCTCAGGGATAATAAGATTCTTTCTTATTTTCTTCTTCTCTTTCTTCCCCTCCTCCTCCTGTTTATTCTTCTCTCTCAGAATTTATCTGCCATATGTTTCAGAGAAAGACTCAGAATATTGAGACAGGAAAAGAGCTTACAGTTTTCTCGAAGTGTGGTCAGCAGACTCCCTGCTTGAGAATTATCTGGGATGCTGGTGAAAACTGCTGATTCCTGGGCCAAACCCCAGGCTATGGAATTAGACCTCGGGGTGGTGACCTGGGACTCTGCGTTTTTAAGAAGCTGCCCGGATCCTTTTTTTGAGCCAGGATCTCTCTCTGTCTCACAGGCTAGACTGCAATGGCATCATGATAGCTCACTGCAACCTCAAATTCCTGGGCTCAAGCAATCCTCCTGCCTCAGCCTCCTCAGTAGCTGGTATGACAGATGTGTGCCACCACAACCAGCTAATTTTTCCATTTTTTTGTAGAGACAGAATCTCATTCTTGCTCAGGCTGGTCTCAAACTCCTGGCCTCAAGCAATCTTTCTGCCTCAGTCTCCCAGAGTACTAGAATTACAGGACTGAACCACCATGCCCAGCCCAGATCCTTTTTATAACCACTCGAGTGTGAGAACTGTTGACTTGGAAATAATTTAATCTAGCTTCTTTATTTTGCAGATGGGGAAACTGAGGCCAAGAGAAGTGAAATAGCTTTCCTAAAGTCACCCAGCTAGTTAGTGGCAGAAGCAGAACCCCACAGGAGAGGAAATGTGGGAGTGTTCTTATTGCAGAGAGGGCTTCAGGCCTTCTGGATGTGAAACCTTCGCAGACAAGCAAATATTGAGTTCCATTTCCTCTCCAGCTGGCATATAGCCCTGGCTACAGCAATGTGGGACTTATTGCCATATTTTACAACAGACATAAATTTTGCATTTCCAAATAAAACTAGGATCCAATTTATGCCCAATGAAAATTAATTAATTTTAATGAGGATCTCACTTACAGTGTTTACGGATTTTTGCATGTTTCATTTGGTAATTTGATGCTATTTTACCTTGGGTGTTGATATTAAATTGATGAAGTAGTTTAAGACAATAAAGAAAAGATCATAAATATAAATGTTTCCTAGCCTTTTAAATTGCACAAGAATTACTAATTATAACACAAAACTAGGTAAAGTAGCAAAGAGTAGATAATGACAGAGAGATGGGGAAATGTCAGAGGTAGAGGGGTAAGGTGGGAAAAGGCTAGCTATAGTACAGATGCTTGTATCTTACTTCAAAGCAACGATGGCATTATGGCTCATGTATTTGTCATCATATTGTCAGTAATTCAAGGCCAGAGTCTATGGCTACTGTCTTCTTCAGACTGCCCCTCAATATAAGCTTGGTCTTATGTAAACACTCAAAAGATGTTGCCTCATGAATGGAGAGGAAGTTGCTGAAGACAATAGGACAATGAGAGAGGGGACATATGAGGATATGTGAGCATGACAAAAGCAGAGTGAAATCTAGGAGCAGAGGATGTGTCTAGCTCATCCTCCACAGGACTGATGTGTTCACAAGAGGATCAAGTGTCATGGAGGAGGGTGGCATGGTTTGGCAGGGAGGCCACCGTGAGCCTAAGGAAGCATGGATGCTTGCAGGGTGAATATGGAAAGCTAGAGCAACAGAATTTAAAGCCAGGGTATATAGGAAGTGACCTATCCGGCTTTATGTCTGCCAGCAAGCAAACAGCTAAGCCATCTAAGATGGATAGTCTTCTGTTTCAATTTCATTCATTCATGTTTCATATATTCACTGATTCAATTATTCCAAAAATATGTGTTGATTTCTAAAAATAGTGATAATAATGACTACCATTTATGGAATGCCTACTCTACGCCATGACCCATTACACAGATTGATGAGGAGCTGAGGCTCCTAGCAGCTGGGTAACCTGCCCGAGGTCACACGGCTGGGACTCTAACCCAAGCCTGCTCTGTCCCATCAAGTCAGCCCTTATTCAGGCTACAAACTATCCCCACAGTCTTTCCCATTACTTCATTGAGGGGATCTGATCTGGCCCCAGCTCTGCCACCCACTTGCTGTGTGATATCGGCCAAGTGTCTTCAGTCCTCTGGGTCAATTCTCTTTATCAGCAAAACTGCAGGGACTGGACTCAGGTGACTTCTGAGATTCCTTGCTGCTCTTGAATTCCATGCAGCTGTGACTGGTACTGTCATTCCCCTCAGCAGGGGGACATATGCAACTTCGCATTTCTTGTGTAACCTCAGCTGTCTCATCCAGGCTGTTCCCTCCTACAGTAGATTAAGCCATTGCCCACCTGCTCTCCATTATTCTTTAGTAGGAAAATCCCTGACTTTGTTCAAGGTAGCAATGTGCCCCCTAAAAGGCTACACTTTCCAGGTTTCCTTGAAGCATGATGTACCCCTTTTCTAAATTTTGGCCAGTGAGATGTAAGCAGGTCAGGCTTTCAGGGGCGTCCAATTCACCTCCCCGCTTCCTCCTTCATGCTGCCAGGAAGGCAGGTTTGATGACTAGAACTTCTGCAGCCTTCCTGGGCCAAAGGCAACTCTGAGGCTAGCGTCCACACGCTAAGAATGGAGGCAGAGAAAGATGGAACGTGATTCTCAGATGGCCACGGAGCCACCCTACCAGCCCCAGACTTCCTACCTCCAGACTTCTTTTATGTTAGAGGAAAATATGCACTTACATATTTAACTCTTTCCTTTTGAATTGTTTGCTGTATGCAGGCAAACTAATTCTTACTAATACACCTTCGAACTCCTCACTCTTTCTTTCTCTAGCTGTAATATTTTCCTTAAATAGTGGTGTTAGATTTGCTCTGGCTTCAGAGCACATTGATGACCTGTGGAACCTCCGAATCAATATGTACAATGCTGGATTCATAATCATCCCTGGAAAACCATTTCTCCTGTGTTCCCCATTGCTGTAAATGGCAACACCACTTTTCCTGTCACTGGTGATCAAAAGCCTGGTGTTACCTTTCATCCTTCTATTCAACCAGTTACAAAATCCTATAGATTCTCCATTCATCAGTCTAACATTTTGAGGCATATTATCTCAATAGATGATTGGTGCTGAGGATACAAGGGCAAGTCAAGCGGACATTTATCTGTTCTCATGAAGCTTACATCAGTTAAATAATCACACAAACAAATGTGAAATTGCAAGTGGGTCAAGTGCTACAAAGGAAAGGTACGGAGAACATACCCTGGGGGTCAGGGAAGGCTTTGACTGAGCTGAAACCTGAAGGACAAATGAGACCTAACGTGGCAAAGAGTAGGGTGGGTGGGGGTGGCAGAGTCGCATCTCAGGCAGAGGAAACAGCATGTGAGAAGGCAGGGGCGGAGTATACTCCATGAGTTTAACGAAGGGGGTCGTCTGAAGCACTAAGACCCGCAAGGGAAGGCAGGGTTCACACCATGTTAGTGACTTTGAGCTTCATTCATAGATCAGTGGGAAGCCATTGAAGGGTTTTAAGTGACAAAAGAAGGGTGAGCAGTGACCCGATCATTTTGCAGGGCACTTTCTATTTCTTTTCTCGTCTCTTCTTGATTTCTCGCCTCTTCCTGGAACTCACCCTCCACGTGCTGAGGATCATTCTTCCAAATCCCAGTCTCGGTCATCTGGCTCTCATTCTCAACTTCCAACTTCCAAGCCAAGTTCAAGGGCTCTGCAACGAGGCCTGGCCACCCAGTGCAGCCTTCATTGCCCGCCACTCCCCCCACACACCCGTGTGCTGCAGCTGCGCCGTGCTGTCCTGTGCTTTCCCAGCTCACGTCCTTCCTGTGCCCTGCCCTAGGGCTGGAATGTCATTTCCTTGAATGGCCTTGAATTTGTTCTTTAAGAGCCAGCTCAAACTCAACTGCTCTCCCCAACCCAGAGTCATCCTTCCTCTTCTGTGTCTGAGCACTGTATCTGCTCCTCATGGGGAACCTGTCACTCTGCACTGTGTACAAACCTTATCTCCCCGAACAGTTTCTTGACAGGAGGATCCTGGCTTCCTTTCTGTACCCAGCGGGTCCCACTGTGCCCTACTTGGAGCAAGGGGATCTGTGACTGTCAACTGAAGTAACAAATGAAAGATACTCAAATCAGTCTGCGAATAGCATCCCGGGTCACTTTGCACAACTCCTCTATCATCAATGTCAATGGCACATCTGCAAGGTGACCCTAGTAACATGCAGGCTGATATTGGACACACACTATCTGGGTTCAAATCTCAGCTCTACCACCAATTGCCTGTGTGACCATAAACAAGTTACTTCATCTCTCTGTGCCTCAGTTTCTCCATCTGTAAAATGGGGGAAATAATGTACCTGAAACCAGGAGAGTCAAGTGAGTTAATTCACATGAAGCACTTAGAAAAGCTCCAGGCATAGAGTAAGTACTCAGTAAAAGTCTTCATCGTGATCCCATCTTTCCCATACAGAATGAATGGCTCTCACTATGGGAGAATGCCTTCCGTGACCCAGTGACCTCCAAAATGGCACCTACGGCCAGAGTTCTGGGCAGCATGATCTCTTACAACTACTCAGCAGGGAGCCTCCCAGCAACTCTGTATCTTAACAAAATGCACCTGTCAGCTCTTCCATCTTGTTCCACAGACTTCCCGTGTGTGCTGTTGCAGCTACTGGACTGTGAACTCCCTAAGTGCTGAGACCATACTTGTGACAACCAGCACTCTACAATCCTAATCACACTCTAGGCACTCATTGTTCAGAGTATCCATATATATGCTAACTCATGCAGTTTTTCCAAAAGTCTTGTGAGGGAACCAGGGCACAAAGAGGTTAGGTAACCTGCACACAGCAGCTTCAAACCCACCCAGGCAGTCCAGCTCAGGAGCTGTGGGCTTTTCTACACTCTCTCTCCTCTACTCTGTATCTTTAACACTTGTACACAGCAGGCACTCAGGAAACATTTGCTAAATGAATGGATACCAGTGGCATCCTTAGGGAAGCCTTCGAGTATTTTCTGTGCAGGATTTCTGACTAGCTTCCTCTCCCACTGACCTTCTAAGTCCTCCAATAGCAGCTGATAAGTGTTCCTGCTCTTTTCAGGAAACCGTGCTCCCCCTGGGCTGCTGGAGCAGGTCACCTTGGGTAACGCTACACCACAGTCCACTCCCAGACCCTTCTCACTTTCTCTTTCCTAGAAAGTGACAGGCAGAGACTCCAAAGCACTCCTAAAAATGGAAATTGCTTTGCTAGGCTGGTGGAATTGCAAATGATTTTTTTAAAAAATTTTAACTGGACTTTCCAATAATTTTTTATTTTATAAAGATGTACATGCTAATTATAGACATTTTAGAAACTACAAAGTGTAGAGGAAGAGAATTTAAAATGGAAGATATTTTTTGCTCTTTGTTCAAAATATTCTTTCATGTTAAATGATCCTGACAATAAAAACATGAAAAGAACTCAAGTGATTAGACATTATGCATTATGGAGAGAGAAAATCTTCCCAATTCTGTCTCATTCCTATTTAGCTTCTCAGGGTCTTGACAAGTGCCTTAATATCCTCCTCTCCTGCCCTAAAGGGCGAATTGGGCCACGAGGAAAATAACAGAGGCCCAGAAACTTCCCTGCTCCTCCCACAGTTCCCAAAGGGAATTGGGCAAAGTGTGCCCAAGTTCAGCTTGGATTATAGGAAACCACGTAGAAAAAACTAGGAAGCAAATCTTTGAGGGTTTCTCCTTCCTACAAAAGAAAAAGTGGTTCTGGGCACATACACCTAAGTATTAATATATTCATTTAGCTTTGCAAATAAGTTTCAAAAGACATTTGTGCTGCAAGAATATTAGATCTAAAATTAAGATTTTTCTGTTTTGGTTCTGCCTTGGTTAAGGAAAACTTATTTGCCCTGTTCTTTTTTTTTTAGAAATCTTTTATTACAAAGGTAATATGTATTTACTGTAGAACATTTGGAAAATATTAAAAACACACAAAGAAGGAAATGAAAAGTATCAGTAAATCCACCATCCAGAGAACCTGGCCCATTCTCAATTCTGACTCTCTGCACGCGGATAAGTGGAGAGGGAAGAGGAACACGTGAAGCGGTGGACATCTCCGTGTCTGGCTGGTCCCGAGTGCCAGGCATCTGGTCACTGCATTTTGATTCCCCCTAGACACTGCTTTCCCCTGTCTCCTCTCCCCCACGACCAGCCACCAATGGTAGTAGAAGAAAATATCAGTCCCAATACTCATTTTTACAGGGCTAGGCATAAAACCCAGACAGTCTAATCAAATTCCTCCTGGGGGACTTCTAAAAATTGGATCCAGGGAAAGAGGTTCCTTCTACTCTGGTGGTAAAGATGGAAAGCTCCCTGGAGCTCCCTGGAGCTACTAGCTGCAATAGTTACAGCTCCGCAGAGAAAGTTTGTCTCGGACAATAAAGGAAAGACAAAAACCAGAAGCCTTATTGTGTTTGAATCCCTGGTCTGGTTGTCCCTCGTTCCAGTTGTGCCTGGAATCAGTTCTGGTTGTCTCTGGAATCAGCACATTCCTGCCCCTCCCCAATTTGGTTACATGAGCCAGTAAGTTTCCTTTTGATCTGGGCTTAGTTTGAGTTGGACATTTTCTCACTGCAACCAAGACTCTTGTTGAAACAAACGCATCAATATTGCATTTAAGGAGAGAAAATTAGGAGAAGTGTATTTATTTAGAATCACTTTTTTTTTTAATTCGAAGGAAAGTGTTGGGTCTCATGTCACCTGCTCTGGATATGGCCAAAGGCGTAGGTGGCCTGGCCCTTCCCTCGGGTGACCCAGTTCGCTCCCGCCGCGTGCACAGCTCTTGTAGGAGTCAGCACAGGTGCCCGGATGCTGTGAGAGCGCGGGGCCCAGGTCAGGGTCTGTTCTTCACCCTCTCTCTGGAACTGAGTTTCCCAACTTGACAGGGAAAACGGGCGATGCTGGGAAGGGAAGGTATGCGTTACCTGGCGTCCTTGCCGCCCTTGCGCTCTCGGCCGGCCGGGCAGGCGACTGTTCAGGCTGCATCCAGGGGCCAATAAAGGCGGACTTCGGACAGCTCCGCCCGGCTGTGGAAGCCACCCCTCCTCGCCTCGCTCCCAACCCTTTCCAGTTGCCTCTAACTCTTGCCTCTAATTTGTGTCCCAGATTTTGACCCCCTCTCTTGCCCCTTTGGTTTTAACAACTAATCTTAGTTTTCCCTCTTTAACCAGAGAATTCTCTGAGAACTTTTCCTCGTATCCCCCAGCCTGGGTTCTCCCTGGTCTTGGTCCAGCCCCGCCTAGAGCACAGATCCTGCCATCAACTCCACGGGCCCCGTGGACGCTGCGAGGCAGAGGGCTCGGCAGCGTGAGCAAAGAGGAAGGATGGAGTCCATTTTGGAACAGAACAGGGCTGGGTTTTGAACAGAAAGGCACATTCATACCAGGCAAAAAGCTCTCAGTTGCCACTTGTAACAAGACGGAGGCATGTCTGTATAGACTCCATGGAGGGAAGAGATAAAGGGTTCTCACAGCTTACTGTCTCTCCCCATTAACTGGCTCGGTTGGCTTCAGCGGCATTCAGAGATGGCTGGGGAACGTCTCAAGAAGGATTTACAATACCCCTTCTCTTGTTGCTCTGTCGTCCTGCTCAGAGAAGAAACAATCCTTATATTGTGCTTGTATCATCGCCTAAGTTGGACTATTTTCCCGTTTTCTTAATAAAACCTGTATTTCTGCTCTCTGTGGATACTCCCGAGCGCAAAGGAAAGAAGCCCAAGAGCTGAGTTAGAAAGAGTTGCTTTGAGAGTTGTAGTCTCTGCTGAGCCCCTTCCTTCACCTTCCAAAGTGGGGCCACTTTCTTCCCATTTGCACTTGCCTGTTAGTTCAATTTTGATTGTTCCCTGCCTTCTTCCATGTTGGATTTAAGGTAGTTAAAAAATAAGGTGCACATACAATAGGACAATTTAAAATAAAGAATAATGTCAGGATCTATTAGACCGAAGAGGAAAATGTGATTAAACCTGGAAACTTGGGAGAAAAGTTTGGGCTCTGTACTCACTGACAATAAAGACTGACTAGTTACTTAAGTAAGGGAGCTACAGGAACTCTTAGCCCATTAAATAATTGATTTTTCCATTATTATTGAGCACCCACCAGTGCCAATCACTTTTCAGGATATGGAGATTAATAAGACTTGACCCCTATCCTCAAGGTTCTCATGATGTAATCTGCTCCCATTTTAAACTTAGGTACTGAGTGTGGTCATAAATGTCTATGTGTCTGATCCACCGACAACCCATTCTTTTCACAGCTCATGCCTCATGTAGTTGGCAAAACTATTTCTGCCACCTACCACAGATTACTGAACCAGGGGTCTCTATCCACATGAAAGATAGCCACACTGGCACTGGACTCAGTGGAGTCAAATATCCCTGAGGTCACTTGACATGAGATTACCTAATATATTTCCTCCATATTGCATGGAGATGCACCAGTTTTGGCAGATCATATTTTCCAAAGATGCCTGCAACAATTCCCCCATCCCATTTGCTTGTCTCACAATATGACCTTGACACCCCTCCCATGGACTGGTGAGGTTTATGTCCTCTTCCGCTTGCACCTGGGTAGACTCTGTAACTGCCTTAAACAACAAAGTTTGGCAGAAGTGGTGCTATGTGACTTCTGAGTCTAGGACACCATGCACTTCCCCTTTGTTCTCTTGGGGATACTTGCTCTTGGAACCCAGCTACCAATATGATCTAATCTGCTTACCATGCTGTGAAGAAGTCCAAGAAGTCCATGGAGAGGCCCACATGGTGGGAACTATGTACCCTAGCCCACAGACCTGGCTGGGCTCCTGTCCAAGAGCCAGCACAAACTTGCCAGCCATGTGAGTGACCCATGTTAAAGTGGAACCCTCGGCCCCAGCTGAGCTGCCCAGCTAATGCTATGTGGAAGAGAGTGGAGTCATTTGCACTGAGCCCCACCCAAATTGACTATTCCTGAGCAAAATAAATGGCTGTTGTTGTTTTAAGTTGCTAAGTTTTGAGGTGGTTTGTGAGGCAGCCATCGATGCCTGAAATACCCATTCAATCAGATTTTCTTTCTTGGGAAGTGTGAATGCTAGATGCACCCAGAAGTAGGCCATTTGCGCTCAGGCTGAATGCCAAGCAGTGCCACTTTTCTTGTTCTCTGCAAGTCCTATGTACAGGTAGGACTGGGTATCCTGAAAGCCAGAGTTGACTATGGCTATGAAAGAGATGATATTCCAGGTTGCTTTAAATTTTTTCAAATTCTAGCACTAAACACCTGTTTCTGAGAGCACCTAGGCAGACCTCTCCATTGCAACCTTAAAGAGGATAATATCCTATTTACTCCAGCTCTAGTGAGTCGGAATTTTATTTTTTCACCCAGTGACCAAACCCTTACTAGTACCTAGGTTGAAAAACTAGGCTTTACTCTTCTCATCCCTATTCCAAGCCCTGGTTGTTTTCTTCTGGGCCGAGGGTCCTGCCTTCACTGCCTCTGTTTCTTCTTATCTCAGCCTGCAGCCTCCCTGACTTCTTATCTCAGGCTTTGCACACCTTCAGGCTTTTCAACAGTGGCTGACACCTTCTTAAACACTTTCCTATTGCTAAGTATTGGGGAGGAAGTTAGTATAGGGATTAAAAGCTTGTAATTGGAAGTTGACGAGACACAGGACAAGTTATAAGTTCTCTAAACCTACCTTATATTACTAGGCTTAAAATGAGATGATGTATGCTTAGTACCTTATGGCCAGGATTGCTACCTTGTCAGATACCCAAGATTCTTTCAGCACTTTGTGAGATGGAACCTTTTATTGTTGGATGTGAAATGTACCAACCACAGAGACTACTGTTGCCTGTTTTCTGGCATATAGGTTAGCCAAGGAGATGTTTCATTGGGCTGGCAGGAAAGCTCTTTAAAAGTGGCTGACCTAGGTGGGAGGCTCACCCTTGTGCTGGTTCCCTCCATCTCCTTCTTGTGAATATCATGCTGGAGCTAGAGCTTTTGGATCACATGGCAACCCTGAGGGTGGAAGACCTGCACTAGTGAAGGTGGGAGAGTTAGAAGGAACTCAGTTCGTCCACAACCATGGCGCTACCATACCAGCTCACCTTGGTATTCCTTATGTGGGAGAAATAAACCATCTTGTTTAAAACCATTTTATTTTGTGCCTCTGGTATCAGAAGCTGAATTTAATTCCTAACTGATACATACAATGAATACTAGTCAAGATGATTACTCCCTAACTCTGTGGGACTGTCTGCTCTTTGGGTCCAGGCCATCTCCAGGCTAAGTTCTGGTTAAAACAGGAAGGACGGCCGGGCGTGGTGGCTCACGCTTGCAATCCTAGCACTCTGGGAGGCTGAGGCAGGTGGATCCCTCAAGGTCAGGAGTCCGAAACCAGTCTGAGTAAGAGCGAGACCCCGTCTCTACTATAAATAGAAAGAAATTAATTGGTCAACTAAAAATATGTAGAAAAAATTAGCCAGGCATGGTGGCACATGCCTGTAGTCCCAGGTACTCAGGAGGCTGAGGCAGGAGGATCGCCTGAGCCCAGGAGTTTGAGGTTGCTGTGAGCTAGGCTGACGCCACGGCACTCACTCTAGCCCAGGCAACAGAGCGAGACTTTGTCTAAAAAAAAAAAAAAAAACAGGAAGGAAATAAACTCTACAGCAGATTCTAGGAGTATACGGAGGCCATAATAGACCAGGTTTTACTTTAGTTGGGACCTTCAGGAGGAATCTTCTTCCTCTTTGTTTGTCAAAATACTGATTGGTCTTTGTGACCTGAAAGAATGCAACCTTATTCAAGGAAATCTCCATACTGTCTACCTGTTATGAATCTGCCATTCAGCCCTGCTCTGTTATAATGTGA
>CAUYRT010099237.1:0-30938 GCA_963574885.1 Lepilemur ruficaudatus | reverse complement strand
AGGACAGGTATAAAAATATCTGAAATTCATTGGGAATTGGGTAATCACTGTCTGTGATTCTCCCCATGCATGCACACAGTAAATAAACCTCTTCCTCTCATTAACCTGCCTTAATTTTGAGTTTCTCTTTCAGTGAAGACCTTTTGGGGGAAAGGGGAAGTTTCCCCTCACCCACACACAGGTAACCCTAGTTCCTCAATGATACATCGTGTTACATCTTCTCCCTTAAAGATTTGTGAGCTAAAATAAAATCTTAAGTCTCCGCCACCCACCAGCTGACTGAATGGATCCCTCTTGGCCAAGGGGATAGCCTAAAACTAAATTGCCTGCCACATGGAGGGAAGTCAGACATGCTTCATCATGCCCCCCTCCCTTCTTGGGGACATCCTTTGTAACCCATTAACAGGCCTAAGGGTATGCAAGACAAACCTGCAGGTCTTCAATTTATGCAACAAATATATTTCTGGAGGCTTGTCTCTTATTAACAGACCTCCTTACCTTAAAACATTCCAAACTTTTAGACAAAGCTTCATGTCTTTTACCAATTACCAGTCAAAGAATCTTTAAACCCACCTAAACCTGTAAGCTCCCCCTCACCCCCCTCCCACTTTGAGATAGCCCATCTTTTCAGACCAAACCAATGTATGCCTTCCATGTATTGATTTATGACTTTACCTGTAACCCTTGTCTCCCTGAAATGTATAAAACCAAACTGTAACCGAATCACAGCGAGTCCACTTGCTCAAGGCTTCTTGGGCGCAGCTCTGGGTCATAGTCTTCAAATTTGGCTCAGAATAAATCTCTTTAAAATTATTTTACAGAGTTTGGCTTCTTTTCTGCTAGCAGATGCTATTGCATTAAATGTATACATCAATTTTTAGATGGAATCTGATTTCAGAAATGAGGCAATGTAAGCAGGCACGAAAAGTGTCTTAGGATAACCATGTGAGTTAACTAGAACAAGATTGGAAACTATAAATATAGACATAATTTTTACACTAAAGTCCAGGTATGTTTATCCAAGTCTTTAATTTTATTTTTTTAGAGAAGATTTTAAAACTGGGGTGGATGAAATTTCTTTTTGTAAATTTAATTGGTTATACATTACTAAAGCTACACTGGTAAAAGTGTGTCACTCAAGAATAACTTTCTTAAAGCTTTAGGACTTTGACCTGTCTTACTATACATTTTACCAGTGGATGGAATGATCACAAGAAATTCTTTTCGAATTTCAGGTAAGCAAGATTATAATGGTTAAGAATGTGGATTTTGAAACTTGTAGGTATGGAATAGAGTTTCGGCTCTGCCACTTAGCTTCCCTCATACCTTTAGCAAGTGAGTTAACCATTCTGAACATCATTTTCCTCATTTATAAAACTATATAATTTTCCTCATCTATAAAACTATAATTGGGAAAAGGTCATCTACCCATTTCATGGATTATATGAGTACTAACATAAATACACTCAGCATATATTAATAGTATATGTCCATTCTGATGGAGATATTTACAATGTTGTTGCTCCTAGAGGTCCTGCCTCCCAACAACAGAGCATTTCAATAAAGTTAAATGGTTTACAGAAATGGATAAACCAAATTCAACAAAATTAAAATGAATTGCATTGTGCTACTTGAGCAAAAACATAACAAAACAAGAAATGTTTTTGTACAGAGATAGAATAAAAAAGACAGATTATTGGAGGCAGATATAAAAGTGTTTGAACAATTTAAGTAACTATGTTCAATATAAATTAATTGAAAAACATAAATCAATGGGAAAATATCTAACATCTTCTTTAACCACGTCTATAAAAATAGGGAAAATAATATAAAGCAGAGACCAGCTCCACTGTGTTCTGTACTAACAACGTTGAAAATCTTGCATTTTGAGTGGGAAGCAGATAAACCAAAACATATTGAAAGGAGAACAATGAAAGAGTGAGGAAACATGTAGTAGATGTGTGTTTAACTTCATTAGAAAGGGACAGTTTTCCAAAGTGGTTGTACCATTTTATACTACTTTTTAATTGTATGTGTATTTCAGTCTCATTGATTGATAGATTTATGTCAAACTTATCATCACTTCTTGACATTTTGGCTAAGATCAAGTGTAGATTTATGTCAAACTTAAAACTCAGATTTCCGTCTCTCTTGGAAAATAATTTGGAAAACCTGAATACATTGTACCCATATTTCCAAAAATAACCAGAATTGAATATCCATTACCCTTTCAGATGGCACAGGAACAGTCCAATTTCCCTTAGACGTCACCTGTCACTCCTACCCCTATCCATTGGTACCAATTGATGCCTATTCACATGAGTTTGCATATTCTGATGTAATCGGAGACTGGCACAATCCCAGCCACTTTGACTTGTGCATAGTACATCATTGTTGACATTCACGCTTGACTAAGAGCATGAGTGAGTTTCAAGTTGTGTGTATTGTTGTTTTGGGTAAGTACCATTTCAGAAACATTTCTGTATTTCTCTTTGGCTGCCTTCTCCTTCAGTTGCACCAAGAAGGTGGCAACAGAAGCAGCCCCAGGGGCTGTTACCAGGGAAAAAGGTTTTGATGGTAAAGTTGGAGCTCTCAGGTTATGATTAGTGCAACCTCAGAATATGTCATCAGCTTAGTATTCTGTTATTTACTTAATTTGAACCTAATGCTATGAAATATTGTTGTAATGCTGAATTTTCCTTATCCCTTTCAAGATGCTTCAATTCCCTGAAGAAAGAAGCAAGCAGGTAGAATCTTTCAGGCTGCAAACTCACTGGAAGTATGCTCTCTGTCCTTGATGTGAAGATTCTGTCACTTTTAATTCTCTAGCTTGTTTACTTTTCTATTGCAAAAGAACTGGGGCTTGTTTTAAGCAGCATTGATTAAGTAGTCATTGATTTTCAAAATAGGAAATAGAACTTTCAGATTTCCCACATGAATTTAAAATAAGTCAGATGTTAACATCAAGATAAAACATTTGTCATGACAATGACAGAACAGGCAAGTATCATGCAAACCCTTTCAAGGCTCCTGAAGAGCATGTGGAATCCAGATGTCAATAAGTACATGACTAGGTATTAACTTTATTATTTAATCTAAATAAATACATAAACATTCTTCCAGCCTAAAGAATAATTCACTTATTTTTCTATATGTTTGTTTCAAAATTTGCATACTGTTTATTTTCTATCAATCAATAGAAATTAATCTTCTTATTAACAGTTAAGATTTATTGAGTCTAGCATTCTGCTAAACGTTTGCAACACTGTGTGATGTGACTTAATCCTCACAAAAACCATTAGAGCAGAGTTTTTCAAACTTGGCACTATTGACATTTTGGGCTGGATAATTCTCTGGGGAGAAGGACTATCCTATGTAGTGTAGAATATTGAGCAGCATCTCTGACCTCTCCTCATCAGAAGCCAGTAGCACCTCTCGTCCCAAGTTGTGACAATCAAAGATGTCTCCAGACATTACAAATGATCCCTGGGAGCAAAAATGTCCCCTGGTTGACAACCATTGCTTTAAGACAAATATTATTTCTGCCCCGTTGTTGAACTTACCCCATATAGCCAGCCAGATGAACTTCTGGAACAGGGAGGTAGGCCCGTTTGGATTGAAAGCCCACAATCTTCACATTAATTGATAATGTCTCCAGTTGATTTTAATGATATGTGAACAAACTGTGTCTAGTTACATGTGAGGCTTTTCTTAGTTTTCCTCTTAAGTATATATAAATTGAGCATTTACTATTTGCAAAGTACTATGCTCAGGCAAAAAGTGATAACACATTTGATTTACTCATAGCCACTGAAGAACATAAACCTTGTCATTTAAATATCTAATTCACAATTGAGGTTAGAAATTACATGTACTGTATTCAAATGCACATAAAGATTGAAATATACATTAATATTTCTTAAATCTGACCCACCACCTGATTTTATAAATAAAGTTTTATTGAGACACTGTCATGCTCATTTGTTTATGTGTTGTCTGTGGCTACTTTCGTTTTATGATGATAGAGTTGAGTAGTTGTGACAGAAACCATGTAGCTCATTAAACAGAAAACATTTATTATGCAGCCTTTTTCAAAGAAAGTTTGCTAAACCCTGACAGAGCATTACAAGGAGGTCAGATTTTTATAGACGTGTAATAGAAGGCATTCTACTTGTCTATGTACATGCTTTGTATATTTTTTAATGTACGTTCATCTAGAGTACACCTGTGAAGCACAAGAAATAACATTTAGCCTTGTCCCCTCTAAAATTGCCTTAATAAAGAATAATTGATTAAAATGTACTGAGGACTCATTCTGTGCCAACCAGTTTGCCAGGAGTTTTACACGCATTATACTAATTAAGTATTACAAGAGCACTGTGAGGTAGTCGTATTCTCACTTTTCATGAGGTTACTGAGGCTCATGAAGGGTATGTAGCTTCCTCAAGGTCATGCAGAATCAGAACTCAGACATGTTTGATTGCCAAACTCAAGTCTTTAACCATATGCTCTACCCTATGCACACACAAAATATTAATACAAAATTTTACTTGGTTTTACATATGTTTTAAAGATCTAAGCACATAAATTTTTTTTCAGAGTTAATCCAGATTTTCTTAATCTTCTTATAAAGTCAGAAAATCTGACGTCTGTCCAAATGAAAGGAGGCCAAGATCATTGATTTATTCGTTTGGGAAACACATCGTGAGCACCTATCCTGTGCTAGACATTGTTCTAAATACTAAGGATATGGTAGTTATAAAAGACATCATCTCTGACCTCATCAAGTTATGCTCCTATTGGGCAGACAAAAGAAGAAAAAGATGACAGCACAAAGGATGAAATGGCCATAATACAGGTATTTGTCATGTACTAAGGGAAGATGGAGGCTTCCCAAAGGTATTTGGAGCCAAGCCTTGATGAATGAGTAGCAATCGGCCCAGAGGGCTATTTGGACCCTGGCAATGACGTGTTTAGAATTGCCTTAGGCTACAGAAGTGCTTTTGCCAGCGCTTACACAAACTCTGCAAGTTGGTGTTTTAGTTGAGAAATACAAGATAGAACATGTAAAATATCCAGTAACGACACAAGACAAGTGCAAAATTGTGGGGGACAGCATGAAAGTACAATAGAGATTGGGAATAGAAGGGAATGAACAGTGTGGGGCAGTCAGGGGGGAAGCGAGGACGGAAGTTGAGTGTGTGACGATAAGCAGAACCTGGCTAAAGGAGAAAGGGTATGTTGGGTGGACGAAGCCTTATCAGTGACCAGCTGAAGCAGTGATAATGTCCACAAGCTCTGGACTCCTAAAGAGACTGGCCTCAATACACGCAGAATGTTAAGGACAGTGGGTGAGAAAACGCAATTGGTAGCTTGGAGCAAAAATGTAGATAGTTTTGAGACCTGAGTGGAAGAAGTGAGAATATATATTTTGTATCATAGATGGTAAAGACTATAACATAACCTGAGGCACATAAGCGAAGAAAAGACTAAATGCATTTAATAAATAATTGCTCTAGACAAAATTTTAAAAGTCCATTAACATATAATTTGATACCAAAATAATGGGGAACTTTTATGGAATTCATGCCACATTGAAATGAAGAGGCTGTAGGACTTTAAAAATGAATTTAAATCTTAAAGTCAGTCACTCCAATGTATTATATAATGAAGTACATACCTTACTATGTATCTGACACTGTGAATAAAAACATCCATGATTCCTCATCGCCTCCCTAGCTTCCAGTCTAATAGGGGAGGCAAGGTATAAATCAAATTATCACACAAATGACCCCATATTTAACAAGTAGATAAAAATTCCAAATCAGAAGCAATCATCTATGAGAGTTTATCAGAAAGGAAGATGCCCTTAGCCTTAAAGGAAACCTGAGCAAGGTTTTTTCTGCTGGAGTGGCATTTGAAAAAGAAGCTGAAAAGTGAGTGTTACTGAGTCAAAAGGGAGGTAGGTGTTGTGGACTGAGCAAGGAAGAAGCATGTAGGCTGAAGAAGTGACATGTACACATCTACGTGACTGGAGGGAAAACAGAATATTCCAGCTGTGAGTGTGAATTCATTTGAAATGTGCTGATACATTTGCAGTAGTCATCTCAATGTCCTACAGCTGAAGTAGAATTTCAGCTTTACAGACAGAGTACATGGTTTCTTTTATCATTCAGATATAAAATCTGGACATCTGGCACAAGCAATAGAAGTAGGTAGGGTGTAAATAATTTGGAAATGCTAGTCCATTTTAAAAAATATGTTTCTCTGCCTGAAAATAGCACTTGCCCAACTTTTTTTCTTTCCACCTGGAGGCAAAAGAAAAGATGATTTATAAGTTCTAAGTCATGGGTTGAAATATAATGGGCCTTAAAATTGAACACACATAGTTAGGATTCTTTGATCTTGGTCAAAAGACCACTTACGCATTGACTCTTAAGTCAAAATCTTCTCTTCCTTCCTGCATTCCTTTATATATTTACTTTTTTAATAAACTTATTCATTTTAGATGTGATTTATTCATTTTAGATGTGATTTTTAAATACCAGTTTTAACAATCATAGCAATAATTATTGACACTGTTTTTGATTCAAAACTAATATTTGTTCTGTTTCTCTTAAACTTATGAGGTCAATGTTTTAATCTTCTATCTTGAACCTAAATAGCTCTCTCTATCAATTTGGAAATCAAGTATTTATTGAATACAAACTTTGTTCAAGGCTCTATACCAGGCTGCACGGCGGGGGATATCACACCATTTGTATTAAGTGGTTCATAGTCTAGTTGGGAAGCTTAAACCTAAATTCTATAGAGATGATGTATTAAATAAAAAGGAGTTGAGCAAAAGTGCTTCGTTGGGGAAGATGATGGTCTGTAGTATTCAGCGTGGAGACTTCCTGGTTAAAGAAGCCCTGGCGTTGGATCTTGAATTGGATTAGATAGGGACACAAGAGATATAGTAAATGAGTAACCAGGATTTGAATCCACATCTGTTAGATTTCAGAGTCCATATTTCCATCTACTGTGCTATATTTTCTGCCTAATGGTACTTTTTAATATTATGATCAGTTTTGATCAAATTATTTTTTATAAATTAAGTATGTTTTTCTTATTTGTTTTCAGGAATTTTACTTTTAACAGAAGATAGTCGTGAGGACTTGAACACTAAGAGATTAATGAGAGATCAGGTAAGTTAACATATATTCGATGCTCTCTTAACTTAGTTATTTTCATTCTTCCATGTCTTATTTTCATGAGAACATTTCTTCCAAGGGGCATTAAGATTTGACTTTCATAATTGGGTCATGATGTAGCCTGCTTGCTTTTATGTGAGGTTTTTAGTGAAAAGTGAATAAAAATCAGAGTTTCATAAGTTCAAACTGTTGCTTGAACTTATGAATGGCTTAATCTTTAATGCAACCAAGATTATTTTACATATTTTACAAAATACAATGGTTATTTTCGACCACCTTGATTATTTATATATTTGAGTAAAAGGGAGAAGATTACAGTTTGTCCAAATTTGTCAACTTCTTGTGATGAGAGCTACATACATGCAGTCTAGTTTCATGAAGAGTTCATTTAAGAAATAGTGAGAGATAAATTGATTAGAAAAATAAATTGAGTCCTAATCATATGTGTGCTTAATTGAAAGGTTCAGGCATTAGAGAAAGACAGAAAGAGAGAGAGAAAAGAGTGAGGGAGGGAGAAAAGGTATATTTCAAGTTTAAATTGGCTGTTTTAGAGATTTGTGAAAGGATATTTGGAAATTAGTTTTTATCACATAAATAAAGGATGCCAATAGAAAAATGATACTTTACAAAATCATTTCTACATATAGTGATGATGATCATCGGTAAAACAATTTAATTTTTTAATTTTTTATTTATTTTTTGTTTTTTACAATTTACTTTTAATCCAATAAAATATTAGAATAATGTATCTTACAAATATGTTATTTTCTTCTTCATTGTATATTAAATATGAACCATTGGATAACAACTCCCATGAATTTTCATGAAGTATCTCTCACCAACAAATGTGAGGTTTTAAGATAATGTCAGGTACGTAGCATGAAGTAAGAGAGGAAAGAAAAAAAATGAGATCTAGTTACGTAAAAATTAAATCATCAATTTTCACACTCTAATCTTGTGAAGTTTTAAATGGAATGACAGGAATGATACATGAATAAATACATGAACAAAAATGCTATTATGATCATCTCTCAATTGTCAACAACTAAAGGCAATTATAACAATTAAAATTTAATCTATGCTTAATACCAGAATATTACTGGTATGTAAATATTTAACACAATTTCTAATATGTTGAATATTTAAAAAAAGTTCCTCATCCCAAATGGTGACAAAACTATTCATGACAGAGCCGGGCGTGGTGGCTCACGCCTGTAATCCTAGCACTCTGGGAGGCCAAGGTGGGAGGATCGCTCAAGGTCAGGAGTTTGAAACCAGCCTGAGGAAGAGTGAGACCCCGTCTCTACTAAAAAATAGAAAGAAATTAATTGGCCAACTAAACATATACAGAAAAAATTAGCTGGGCATGGTGGTACATGCCTATAGTCCCAGCTACTCGGGAAGCTGAGGCAGGAGGATCGCTTGAACCCAGCAGTTGGAGGTTGCTGCGAGCTAGGCTGATGCCATGGCACTCTAGCCTAGGCAACAGAGTGAGACTCTGTCTCAAAAAAAAAAAAAAAAAAAAAACTATTCATGACAGAATGATATGAGATACAGAAAGTTTCCTAATTTGTTCCCATCATTTAACTGCCATTCAATTAATTTGTCAATCTGAGATTAACCATTATCTTTATATTTACTTGATAATACTTTTTAAAAATATATAATAACATAAATTGAACACGCTCACTAGACACAGGGACTATTTTAAACCTATGCATTACAATAATATTCTTACATTTCCAATGCAGTTAGCATAATCAATAATTTTGTAAGTAAGAAACATGAGGCTTAGAGAATTTCACATTTTTGAAGTCACCCAGATAGTAAATCATTGAGCTTGGATTTGAACCAACCAACCAAGTTGAACTGCCATCCATAGGAAGGACCACAAATACCCTCTAGCTGTAGAAGTTTGAGTAGCTGAATTACAGACCCTCAGAGAATAGCTGAGCTATTTATTCATTATCTCTAAACTTCATGTTATTTATCTGCAATATGATGTTTATATTAGTGTGTATATAGAAAAACAGACTGTTGCATGGCAAAAGTGACGCCATCTTGAAGCTAAACCACCATGATGACTGATGTTTGACTCCTGCATACCAAGGTGCTCTGCAGCAAGGTCCTTAAATAATGCCTGAAGCATAGAAATACCCTCATAAAGATGATTCTCTAACCTTCCTAGTAGTCACAATTTTCCCAAGACAGTCTGAGATGTGACCAGCTGCATATATTTTACTGAAAATCTGAAAGATACGGAGGATATTTTCTGGTGGGCAGGTGCAGAGATCCACCATCTCATAGCTGCCCAAGACATTGCTTCTGTTCATAAGATCAGGAATGGGAATTAAATATTTTTTTTCTGAGAAACTGGATTTGTCAGCCTCTTTTTTTAGCCTTTTAGTTCCCTCAGCTTTCGAGTGTAGGCTTGCATATGCCTGCTCACCACAGAACACCTTACAACCTCTTAGGGTTTAAATAATAATTTAATAATGCAATCCATAGAGGTAGTTTTATAGTTTGATTTCTATTATGCATGACCCAAAGAGTGCATTAAAAAACAGCTTTTAGGCCGGGCGCAGTGGCTCACGCTTGTAATCCTAGCACTCCGGGAGGCCGAGGCAGGAGGATCGCTCAAGGTCAGGAGTTCGAAACCAGCCTGAGCAAGAGCGAGACCCCGTCTCTACTAAAAATAGAAAGAAATTAATTGGCCAACTAAAAATATATACATAAAAAAAATTAGCCAGGCTGGTGGCACATGCCTGTAGTCCCAGCTACTCGGGAGGCTGAGGCAGAAGGAATGCTTGAGCCCAGCAGTTGGAGGTTGCTGTGAGCTAGGCTGACGCCACGGCACTCTAGCCTGGGCGACAGAGTGAGACTCTGTCTCAAAAAAAAGAAAAGAAAAAAAACACAGCTTTTATGATTATTCTCAGATTCATATATCTATGTTTATAAAATTGGGTGTCTCAGATTTGTGTGGCATAGTAGAGTTTTCAAAATGTTTTCATATATAATATATTCATACATATGTTATTTAACATTTCATATTTTGTTTAATTATGATAGGCTTAACATCAGTGATTTTAAAGCTTAAGAATGACATACAAAATTCAGGTGCTGTAACTCAGTTTGTTTTTGGAGAAAAATTTGCAAAATAATCTCTTTCTCCCCCTATACTACCTAGATTTAAGAATCAGTTCTAAGAGTTCTGCTACTTTAGTTACTTCATATACTCATTTGAAATACTTGGCTTTCTTTCTATGATTCTGTGGCATCAGCAACCTCTCTGCTTTTGTTCTAACAACTGAATACACTTCTAACCTAATGTCATACGCATTTTTTCGCCATCAAGAATTTCTCCCAGTCAGAATAAACACATACCTCTCATATTTTGCCTACCCTCTTATCTCATTTGATATCTCTATTTAATGAAAAACAAGAAACATCACTTGACTGTGTTTCTTGGGGTCAAGATCATGTTTTCTGAGTAGTCTCCACTGACAGTAGGTTCTCAATGAATTTTTGCTAAAATCGTTGAACAGAATTTGAGTATCTACAAGTTTGGGAACTTTGTTTCAAAGAATATCCGTGTTATCAAACAACTTGCAATTTTTTGATTAAAATTCTCCTTTAAACAGCCTTTTGCCCTAAGTCTTTAATAAATTAAGAAAAAAAATTGGAAAATACAGAGAAATACAGACTGTAATAATGTAAAAAGTGTCCAGGTACCTGAGATCATTTTCTTACTTGTCTTCATTCCCCAAAATCTATCACCTCTGTGAAGCTGCATATAGCCTTCCAATCCAAGTTTTTATATGTTTCCTAAAATTTATTTATTTGTACTTAATATATAAAATTAGATTGTGGATTTTATTATTTACATAAAGAATGTTATACTATACCGATTAACTTTATTTTTTCACTCTACTTTTGAGATCAGCCACGT
The DNA here is from genome assembly GCA_963574885.1 of Lepilemur ruficaudatus. NCBI lineage: Eukaryota > Metazoa > Chordata > Mammalia > Primates > Lepilemuridae > Lepilemur > Lepilemur ruficaudatus. The sequence goes on along the minus strand of CAUYRT010099237.1, from coordinate 19,796 downwards.
TAATGCACATAGATCTATTTCACTTTAATTGTTGAATGGTATTATATGATTTAAAGATATCGTGTTTGTTTATTTCCCTGGTGACAGGAATGAAATGAACAATAAATAATGTTGAAGCATGTATTCTTGTCCATGTAGGTAAGCATATCTCTAGGATATATACCCTTAAGTGGAACTGTTGGATTGCAAAGTATGTGCGTTTTCAACTACTTTGCTCACATCTAATATTCATGCAGTCAGAAAATCCAAACTGCTGTGCCGGTGAAAGGTGTCTAGATACGACGTCTTTTTTCCCACCTCCACTGTCGTCAGTGCGGTCAGGATTTGTTCTCTTGATAAATTGCTGCGCCAGCCGACTCACTATTCTCCCTGCATCCACCCTTCCCTACCCCACCCGACTCTGTCTCCACGCCGCAGCCCAGGGCATACTTCTGAAACTTTATTCAGATCCTATCACTTTTTGACTTCAAACCCTTCAAGGGCCCCCAAGGCATTCAGAGTAAAAGACAAAGACTTTGTACTAATTTATAACCTGCAGCCACAACTCAGAGTTGTTTTATTTGTTTTGTTTTCTTTTTGTGTCTTTGCCTTGCTCTAGATGATAAATGGAGACTTCCCCTTCACCTGCTCCCCATTCTTGAGGATGAGGGTCAGGATTACTTCCTCTCTTAATACGGGTTTAGTTTCCCACGGGGTGGGGAGGACCCACCCCAGAGGGCAGGGCCTAACTTTGACTTTCCTCCTTCTACGCTTCAGGGCAACTAACCTATAAACCCAGTTTGCTTAGATGAACAGATGCCTCAGGGAAAAAACAGTTAAATGCTCTTGTGATCAGTTTACTCTGCTGGGTGTCTAGTCTCTTTCGTGTTATAATCCACCAATCCCGTCAACATGAAGCCTCTTAAAGATTTTTTTTTTTTTTTTTAATCCAGAAGTCTTTGTGGCCTTGGTAACTAAACTTGCTTTTTAAAGACAGGAAAATTCACGTGAGCATCATTAAATGAACATAATAGACTCACAATAGTTTTAAACACCCATAAACCGCTTGTTTCTCAAATCAAGGGCTCTTTGGTCTCCTTCTGAGAGAGGAAGTGAATCTGCTCTGGTTGAACACAACCTATTACTGAATGAGATGTCCTGCTGGTTAAGTTATTATCCTTTTAATTGTGATTTTAGTAGTTTCCGTTCCTTTAGAAGCTTGTCAGAAATGAAAATGTTATGTAGTTATTACATTATTTAGTGCATGTTATGAATAAAATGGAAACAGTGTGAAAGAAATTCTTCCACTATTTGGACTATCTGACTGGGCTAGAACACCCATGGCATCTGCTTGAATTTCTGATATCCTGGGAAATATAGGACAGGGCAACAAATTGACACTTGCATGATAGCAGCATAAAGTTAAATTAATAAAATGAATGGTGAAAAATGAATTATCTACTTTGAGTAGCTTTCCTTTTAAATTATATTTAATATGAAAGATATGAAAACAAAAATGTAAAAGCCTTCCATAAACCTCTCACTAAAAAAAAAAAAAAGAAAAAGAAAAATTACACAAAATAAGAAAAGCTGTGGTGTTTATCTCCTCGCCCTTCCTATTTTAATACATAGAGGAAACACTTGCTTGTAATTTGGTACATGTTTCCAGATTTCTTTCTGTAGGTTTACATATACTTTTTCTAAAAACTAAGATTATGTCATATAAACTATCCTACATATTCCTTTTTTTCACCTTAAGGGGCTATCATGGGAAATACAAAATTTTAAATAATTTTAAAAATTCTAACTGGTACAGCAATACATTTTTATTGTATAATTAGAATAAAATATATATCAGTACAAAGGAAAATTAATACCCCAAGTGGAATTACAATTTAAAAGTTGCTTTATAACTTCTTTTAAGGTAAGATTACTTTTATTTTCTTTGTAGAAATACTATGGAAAATGCAGATATCATCTATTCCTTTTAGTTAATAATATAAGGGCTATAATTATATATTTGCATTTGTATTATTTGAGTATTATCTTATCAATATACCTCCACTTACTTAAATTCCCTATTGTCAATTTTTTTTGGTTTTCTGTCATAAACAATTTATTAATATGTACCCATTTAGCTAAAGAATTTCATATATCTTAAGGAAAAGTTCCAATACATAATATTACTTTGTGTGAGGATGATTATTGTAAAGCTTTGCTGTAACGTATTTATTGATCATGACAAAATCGTCCCTACTCCCTTGCCCAGGAAATGAATAAAAGTGAGAGTTCACAGCTGCATTCATTATCCAATATGGTAGCCATGAGTTCCCTGTGGCATTCAGGCATTTGAAATGACGCTAGTTCAAATTTAGATGAGTTGTAAGAGTAAAATGTCTACTGGATTTCAACGACTTAGTATGGAAAAAAAGAATATAAAATATCTCATTAATCATGTCATACTGATTTTATTTTGAAATTAAAATAAACACATTTGGCAAATAAAATATATTATTAAAATTAATTCTATCTTTAATTTCATTAGTTTCTTTTTGTTTTTGTAATGTGGCTATTTGGATAATTGGAAAGTACATTCGCGGTCCACATTATATTACTTTTGGACAGGATTAGCAACATTTGGTTTCGGGTTTTGGTTTTAATCTTTGTGTTATTATACCTCTTGTTCTTGAAAAATAAGAATGCAAAGTGAACAAAGAAGGGAGAATCACTGAAGCCACCTACTGACCTAGATGTGGCCAAGAAATTTTCCAAGTAACCCTGTACCTCACTGTAGATCCCAGAATCAGGAAATAGAAGCTTGCACAGCTGATGGAACACATTTCTATATTCCTTAATTTTCTTATCTATGTGATCCCGAGGAACAAGCTAACAGAACAGATATTCAGAGGCTATGCAAGGGGAATTCCTACCCTTTTCTTTTATGCAAAAGGGATGAATGACAAGCAAGAAAACTTACGTATTCATTGAAAATTAAAACTGCTTCTGAGTCATCCATAGATTGAACCCAATTTTCTAACTATATGGATACAAAGTTGACTTAGTCTGTTTGGGCTGCTGTAACAAAATATCGTAGACAGGGTAATTTATAAATAATAAAAATGTATTACTTATAGTTCTGAAGGTTAGAAAATCCATTATCAAGTCACCAGCAGATTCAGTGCCTGGTGAAGGCCCTTTCTCATAAACACAGCACCTTCTAGCTATGTCTTCACATGGCAGAAGGGCAAAAGGTCTCACTCAAGCCTCTTTTATAACGGCATTCATTCTGTTCATAAGGGTAGAGCCCTCATGACCTAATCACCTCCCACAGGCTCCATCTCTTAATACTATTACATTGGGGATTAAGTTTTAGTTTATAAATTTTGAGGGGACAAGCATTCAAAACACAGCATTCTGCCCTTGGCCCCCCAAAATTCATGTCCTTACATGCAAAATACATTTATTAACTATCCCAATATCCTAAAAGTCTTAACATGCTCCAGCACCAACTTTAAAGTCTAGATCCAAAGTCCCATCTAAAGACCATCTAAATCAGATATGAGTGAAACTCAAGCTGTGATTCATCTTGAGGCAAATTTTTTTCCGGCTGTGAGTCTAGGAAACCAAACAGGTTATGCACTTCCGAAACACAATGGTGAGGCAGGCATAGGATAGACATTCTCATTCCAAAAGGGAGAGCTAGTAGGGGAAATGGAGTAACTGGTTCCAAGTAAGTCCAAAACCCAACAGGGCAAATATTAGATCTTAAGGCTTGAGAATAATCTGACTTGATGTCTCACCTTCCATTGGGATGATAGTTGAGCCACCAAGGCACTGGGCAGCCCTGCCCTCATGGCTTTGCTGAACATAGCCCATGCAGCAACTCTGATGCATCGGAGTCATGTGCCTGCAGCTCTCCCAAGGTAGTGTTACTGGTGGCTCTATTGGTCTGTGGTCTTGGGAATGATCTTTCCTCCCCAGCTCCCCTGGATAGTGCTCTAGTAGAGGGTCCTCTGTGGTGGCCCTACCCCTGTAGCAGTTCTCTGTCTGGGCCTCAAGGCTCTCTGGGTCATCCTTTGAAATCTAGGAGGATGTTGCTCAGCCCCCACCGCTTGTGCACTCTACATGCCAGCAGAGATGGCATCATTTGAACACTACCAAGGTTCATTACCTGTGCCCTCTGGAGGGGCAACCAGGGATGAACCTTGGCCTGCTTGAGACACAGCTGAGGTGGCCAAAAAGCGCTGTACCTAAATTCAGGGAGCAGAGCTTACAAAGGCACTAGTCCCATTCATAAGGACAGAGCCTCTTAATCAGCTCCTAAAGGCCCCATCTACTAATACTGTCACATTGGGGATTAAGTTTGAATTTATGAAATTTGGGAGGGCAAAGCATTCAGAACGTAGCAAAGGTATTCAGAAAGGTCTTATTTTTGTTGCTTCTGAATCAAAGAGAGAGTCCAAATAAGTTTCAGTTTTCATCACAATATAGCTCATTGTTTTCTAAATATTGAAAATTAACTATCCAGAGTTGATATATAAAATATCTTCAGAAAACAGAATATTCAATTAGTTCATCTTATTTCCAAATATGTTGAATAACAGTTATGTCCACATTATTCAGAAAATTTTAAAATTTAACTTTAGGTAGAGCAGTGTGGTTTAAGGAAAACTAACAGATCTGAAAATCCAGGTATTTTAATTCATAGCGCTTACTGGTTAGATGATCTTATACAAACTGATTACTTTCCGGGATCTCAGCTCTTCAGATACAAAAGTCGGGTTTGTACTAGGATGGCAAAAATGCTGTGGTTATACTCTCAAGTGTTCTTTTGTACAAATTCTTAAAGAAATTCAACTAAGAATATAAATTGTAGAGAAGGAAGAAGGCTTAGGTAACAGTCAAGTATCCTCATCCAGAGATGCTCGCAGGGAATTTTTAGGGATTACAAAGGATTCCATTTTGAGAGTTTTTTGTACTGAGCTTATCTGAGTGGCACTGCAAGCTCTCAGTATCAAATAAAAGTTGAGCACTGAATAAAACGTGCCATTTTTCACTCCTAGCAGTAGCATGTCTGTGAATGCAGTTTCTCATTTTTAAATATGACATCTCTGACTACTTTTAGTTTTGTTATTATAAATAGCAAGAAAAATGTGCACCACTTATCTGCCCATCCCACCCTCCCTCTTTCCCATTGCTTATTCCAGGCGTCCATGACCATCCTGTAGTTACCTGCCAAAGGGGTAACTTTTAGGCAGCCATGTTTGGCACTGATCCTCCATATTCTGCCCAAGCTGATTGGATCAGGAATAAATGTGACTCAAAGGCAACGCAATAATAGATTGACCAGTGATTTCTAGTCTGACGTCATACCAAAGTATGAATTGAGCCTATCAAATTTCTTCTCTTGGGAATCTGAACTAAGAATTGATAAGAGAATGAACAGATTTCAAGTGGGCAGTCTACCTGGAAAACCATAAAGTAGAGATGAGCCCTGAGTGAGGTTGAGAATATGAAAGATTTGTTAAAGGAGTGAATAGATCAGATGAAAAGAGAAGGGAAGATCTAATGAGAGAAACATTACACTGATCTGTGATCAATTTTATTTTGAGTAACAATTTTTTCTTCCATTACATCTAAACCAAAAATGTCATAACTAAATCATGTATTACCAATTATGTTGCTCATTAATGATCACACTATTGAAGGGCAAATATATACATTGGATTTGGCCCTGCCTTTTACTTTGTACGAGTTTGCATTTCTATAAAATGGGTACGATAATACATCTGCCATGGGATCCCACTGAGAATCAAATGCAATAATGTAGGCAAAGAATATTTTGACTGGTGGGTAAAAGGTTTTTAGAATGTATTAATAATCAGTTCTCAACAATCTTATTAAATACTTTGCTTTTCACTGGAACACATTTTGGCATTACTCAAACTTGAAGAGGAAGAGAATTTCTGAGTCTATGGAATATGTGACATAATCTACACAGACAGAACACCATATTTTAAAAGATAGTGAATTTTTAAAGAAATCAGGTGTTAGCTAAAATTCTTTTGCCTCCATTATGACATGACAGCTGAAATCCTCTAATTCTCCAAATGAATTTCACTTACAACAAAATGAGTGGCAGTATACCAAGCAGGATAATAAAACCTTTCTATGTTCCCACTCTCAGCAGTTGACTTTTGATTATGTTTAACAAGTAATTAATTCTTTTTACCAACCCCCCCAGCATGTTATACTCAAAGAATATAATAACCATAAATATGTCTTTTACTAAATAAAAGCCTATTTCTCAGGCAGAGCAATTCTATTGGTCAAAATAAATACATTAATAAATTATTTGAATTAAGCTTTTACTGATGTCCAAAAATAGTTTTTTGATTGCAGGAGTAGCAGGGTTGAGCCCTGATTATTGACATAATTACAAATATCCTCGAAACATTTATGTGAAAGATCATCACAGGAAACAAGGTATAGTACAAAACTTGAGCTTAGACCAGAAGCATCCTCATGGGAAGTAGCTGGGACCTTAAAGATGATGCCACAGTGAATACCATGGGGAACAAAGAGTCCAGATGTGGCTGTGGACCATGTTAACCTTCATGTTCATAAATTCAGAAAAGAAATAATACCTCCCTATATGAAACCCTACCAATCCTTTTTTAGTTTGCACAAGAAAATGCTAGGGGAGACTAAGGATTGATGCAGAGGTAAAAAAGGAATGAGATTGTTGGGTTTCCACCTTTTCCACTCTATTGCTGAGCTAGGGATGACACAGGAAAACCTTCTTGAGATACTCATTGTCTTAAACAAAATGGGAATTTGGACTAAATGTAAAGTTTTGTCAATAAAACAATATTGAAATTAGAATCATACTTATGTCTTTTTATTATTTCCAAGATGCTAAATAATCAAACAAGTGGGAAAGAAAAGGTAAATGAGTTCATTCTTAAATATATTATGACAGAAAGTTTCAACAAACTAGACTCATTAAGAAAGTAGAGGAACATAAGACTCAAAGGTTTTTTAAGTTACAAAACCAAAAATAAAAACAGTGAGAATTAAATAACCAAATCTTTGTAAGGCACAATTTATGATATGAAATAATCTCAGGAAAAAGAGAAAGAAAAAAGATAAAAACAACATATGTGATCTAATACATTCCTTTCTTCTAAACGTGCATTGTTCTGGGAATCAGTTCAAACTAAAGCATATTCTTTTCAACAGTTCTCTGCAGCTGTCTGAGTACTCTAGGCTGATGTGTGAAGGGGTTAAAATGTGCTATTCCTTCCTATTGACTATCTAAGTTAAAGACACTTGAAAAACAGCAGGTGCGAAAAAATGGCTTTGACCTACATATTGTTTCTTAAAAGCAGAAGATGAAATTCACATGTGAAAGATGCCCTTCCTATACTAGGAAGATGCAACATACTTTCCTCAAGGACAAGAAGTCGAAACTGAGGGTTATTCTGTTAAAATAATTCTTATTTTTTAAACCTCCTTATATAATTCTGTTACTTCTTCACAACTTACTAATCTTTGTCTAGTTCAGTACATAAGTTCAGTACAGACTCTAACTGCTTCTTTGGTGTTCATTTCTTTATGAGGACTCCAGTGCCATATAAAATGTATACTATGCCTTTCTTCTGTTAATCTAACTTTTGTTAATTTAATTCTCAGGCTCAGTCTGGACCCTAAAAGGATGGAGGTGGAGTTTTTCTGCCCGTACAATGGAGAAATGTGATGCCACTAGGTGTTAGAATTCCCAAACCAGTTAAGATTAGTACAACTCTGTGTCTCCATGTCTTAATGGGTGCATTTTTTCTCATTAAACAAAATAATAATCATCTGGCTCATTTAGCATCCTGAATATTAAAACAAAAAGACAAAACCCTGTACTTAAGGATAGAGAAATATTAGATTGTATTGTTGAAGGAATGTTTCTATTCCCTACTAATCTGGCAACTTTTTTGGGGGAAAGGATTAACTAATTTTCTTTTTCTTTTGGAAAGTCCTTGGAAAATACTTACAGAAATTGAAGTAAACACTTAATGCTGTATTTGAAGCTGTCATGAAAACCCTTGAAGTCTACGGGCATTTAAGGTTGAGACTGACTCTAAATATTAACCAGAGACTGTTTCCAGACTACTTAACTTCGTAGGTAAACGAACTCTTAGTAATGAAACTTCTGACTCTTAGGCTGCAGTGTTTATGTGAGTCCTTGTCCTCACAGCATATTGTGGATGTTCAGGCCACATGCATTAGGAAGAATAATGAAAGTTTTATGTAGTATATTTTTTTAATCTGGGAAAATGTATATTACTTTCCATCGCATTTGATTTCTCATATGAATTACTGTAGCTCTTTGGAAAAGCTTTGAAAATGCATCTTTGGAGTTCACTATATTAGTTGTGCCTTTTAGTGTTCTTTATTTTTATGCTTTGACAATAACAAAATGACTTAATGTCATTTCAAGTTCATCCCATTCCATGTACACATGTACACAGAGCTGGGATAATTCACTTATGTAGTTCAACAACTCCTTTGTTACAGATGGTAAACGGGCAGATTTCTCCCTCAAGGAAAGAAACTCTGTCATAAAATAATTGCATATTCTGCTCATTTTTTCTCTTTACTGATGCGTTTGTATTGTTATTACACCCTGTCAGATCAGTAATTAGCATGCAGCCTCCATAAGACATAAATGCATTTCTCCTACTTTCTTAAAAGCCCCTTTAGCAACTCAAAGCATATAATAACTCTGGCTGGCATAAAGGAAAGGAAATAAATAATATAACAAGAATGGCTGCAAGAGCAAGTGCAACATCAGGTCGGTGCATTTCTTTTGATCAAAAGGTTAAACTGCTACTGGCCTTTGAAGAGAAGAATCGAGAAGAGGACACAACATGCAATCTTTGCAATAAGTTGGCTTTTTTTTATCACCATTTTAATAAACAATTGAATTAACAGCCTCGGTCATAATCTGAAGGAGGAGATTGGCCGACAATTTATTATTGTCCTATAATAAATCTCCTGAAAAAGAAAAAAATAATGAAAGGTTAATCTGTAGGTGAACATTAAGTGGGACTGAAGACTCCAAAGAACTGACCAACGAGCCTTTGCCTAGGAGAATCAGTTTGAGATTATGTTGATTAGGAATGGGATTACAGGAAGGAATGACTAACATAATACATACTCATATGTGCAGTAAAATTTAGTTGGCTTGGATATCTTTTTCAAAGGGAAAATACTTCAATAAGCAATAACCAGGGTGAAATTTATTCTGTGAAATTCCCATACTACAGCTGCTGTACAGGATTGGTTACTTAATTTGCAGAGCACAGTGCAAAATGAAAATGCAGAGTCACTTATTCACAATCATGAAGAATCTCAAAATGGCAAAAGTATTAAACCTAAAACTAAGTGGGGGTTGTTGGTGGTAGGGGGTTCTAAGAGTGAGGACCTATGGGACTATATAGGTTGTATGCCTATGAATCTGGCCTTATTCCTGAAGGCAGCTCCTGGACTGGCCTGAGACTGCTTTCGAAGGAAGCCAGCTCTGTAAGAAAGAGAGCAAGGACTCTAAAGCAGCATGGAGGTGCATCTTGATTCTAATATTGGCTCCCCTGCTGACTGTAAGTGTGACCTTAGACAAATTATTCACCTCTCTAAGTCTCAGTCTTCCCATCCATAAAGCAGGGATCCCGGTGCATGAAAAGCACCTTTCACAGTCCTCACCATAGAGTGAGTATCCAGCTGATACTGGGTTCACCATCTAACATCATAGCTCCTTGAGTTTCAGCCAAGCTAGAAAATAGTTTGCACTTGGCTATTTCTGTTCCTTTTATTTGTTATTCTTACTGACATTTTACTTAAATTTAGTGCACTAATGTAAGAGAAAATTACTGCCGTTCTGCTGCTTAGTTAGCATTTGTATGCTTTTTTCTTTTTCAAGAAATATTGAAATAAAGTTAATAAAAGTTCAGTTCAATCTTTTTTATTTAACTAATGTCACCTAAAAATAACTACCTCCCAGGACTGTATTACACAATATATGGCAACTACGTAGGAGCAGCTAGCTGAATTGTTGAGAAAATTTCAGAAAGAAAGTGCCTTCCCCTAGATATCATACCCATTTCATAATACCAGGGTCAGGAATGCTGACTATGGTTATAGCTAAAATTATGACATGATACTAACCATCCATACATAGAAAATGACCACACTCCTTCTATTCTAATAAAGCATCAGTTGAGAAACACAGGCCATGAAATGACTAATAGCCTTTAGATGCAGAGAAAAAAAGAATTTAAAAAATACATGTAAAAATGAATTTTAAGATGCAATCTGATTTCTAAAATATTAAAATATTTTATATGAATGCTAGTACTGAGGAAGTATGTTGGAACATTTTACTGGTCTTATGATCTTATCACCAAAGTTTATTCATTTATTGACCTTATGATTTTATCACAAAGGTTTATTCACTTATTTTCTCTCTTAAGGGTATACATACACACATCTCATTTATACATGTGTGTGTAAATATATATCCTATATATGTATATCTCATATATAATGTAGAATACATTGATAAAATTCTTATGGCTTTCATTTCAAAGATAGAAATTATTTCTTCTTTCTCCCCACAAATACTTATTGAGCACCTTCTATGTGTCAGGCACTTTCTGAATCATTTGGGATAAAAATGTAAACAAACCGGACAAAAATCCCTGCCCCTATGGAACTTACATTCTACTGCAAAAGATTTTCAATAAACAAAATGAACAAATTATAAAGTTGATACTCATAAGCAATATTGCTAAATTTTCTTTTATAAAGGGAAAGCTGGAATTTGGAAATTTGTTATTTTAAGTAGGTGTTCAATGATTATGTAACCTAGAGTCCTTCCTTTGATATTATAACATAAGGAGTGACTCATTTGTACTATGACCTAGATTGAACATATGATGGTTTTTTGTATGATGGTTTTCACTATGAGTCTTTTATTATAGTAGGTATTTTGAATAAGTTAAAAATACTAATAAATCATGGTTCCATATAACAAAATGTGGATTGAGAATAAAGAACAATATATATGAAGACAATGAATATTTCATTAAGTGCTATATTGTAAGGTATAGACGTAAGTGTAGACCATGTTGGGAAAAGAAGATAGGTGATTCCTGGCAAGTCCTACAAGCTTCATCTCATCTTCAAACATGTCCTAACTGGGTATGTGCATCTGGTTCTTCTAGTAAACATTGAGAACCTCCAGGGGTTACTTATCTTTTATTCCCAACACCTCATCTAAGATGTGGCGACGTATAAAATAATCAATAAAGAATTATAGGATAAAGGAGTGAGTCCTTCATTCCTTCAATCCATCTCTCACAGGGCGGGGAGAGCTTTTATAAGGAGGTTGTTCTTATTTTTAAGCAGATTATAATTATTTCTGACAATTTTGTTGTTTCTATAAGACTCTGTTCATATATTGACAAATCTATGTCTACATGCTCTCAGATTATTGGGGATATTATTCAAATTCTTCTTTAATGAAAGGAGCTTTATCTTTAAGGTTTTGTTAGAGCCCATATTGTTTTTGTTGAAAAGTACTGTAATGAATATATTATAAAGGGACAGACTTGTAACTTAACCTTGCAGGAAAATAACTTCTAGAAAGTACTAAGTTGTCCTACATTTCAGGTTGCTTGCATAAACGGTACAGCGGAGAGTAATTGCTCTAATATCCATAGCTTAAGGTCACAAATTTAGTACAAATTTCATTTTGTTTTACTGGTTTGTTCTTAAAAATTGTTTTAAGTTCACTTATACTGAATCTCCACTTTTGGATACTATGATATAATTACTTGTATCATAGCTAACAGTGTGGAATCAGATGCAAATTATTTTTTAAACCCACATAACTACAAATTCTCTTTAAAATTCAGCCACACTGATAAAATATTGTAGGTGAAATAGTTCGCATTCCCTCAATTGTATTTAAAAATAAAAACTCAGAGTAAAAATACTGTTTCGGGAAGAGGAATATCATTGACTTTTACTGAAACAGTAGGTCAGACTTTTGTTGTTATATAGGCAAAAAACATAATCTTGAAAATATTTAAAAGAATCATGGTTTTTAATTTTTCAACCAGTAGCATTTTAAAGTATTACATGATAAAATATATATTTTATAATAATGTTTATTGATTAAATTGTATTTGCATGATTAAATAGGTAAATTAGGATCAGTGGCAGAATCAGATGGCAATCGTATAAAAATAAAAGCAAGGTGACTATACAACAAAAAATATTTTTTTCTATATTTGAAATAACAAATGTTGGGTTTACTCCCTTTTGAGTCCAAATGACATTTAAGTCTTATTAATACATGGTGGGCTCTTTTTTAGTTCATTCATATACTTGACTACCTACTTTCTATGAGCTTTTTCTACATAACTGCTCTCTAGGCTCTGGGCTGTAGGGATATAACCATAAACAAAATGCTGAAAGTCTTTGTCTTTCTATAGCTTATGTTTTAGTGGGAGAAACAGATGATAACAAATGAATAAATACATACATTATTAAAATTGCAAATAGTGATAAATACAATGAAGAGAAACAGGGCATGGGGGCAGGACTCAGGAAAGAGGGGTCTGGCTATTCCATGGAGGGAGGTCAAGGGAGGTGATTCAACAGAGGTGGTATATTGGCTGCGACCTAGAGGACACAACTTTGGAAGGTATTTGAAGATCTGAAAAAAGCCTTCTAGGAGGAGAGACAAGTACAAAAAGCCTGGATCCGAAATGAACTTGATATGCTTGAAAAGCAAGAAGATCAGGATAACTGGAGCTTAGTGTTGAAGGAAGAAAGAGCAGGAGCCAAGAACAGACAGAAAGGCCGGGATCAATTTCTGGAAGGCCACGTAGGCTATGGTAAGGAGCTTGAGTTTTACCCCAAGTGCGACAGAAAGCTAATGATGAGGGTTGAGTAAGATAATGATATGGTTTGATTTATAATTTAAGAAAAGAGCACCCTGGTTTCTTCAGGGCAAAGACGGAAGAAGGGAGACAAGGTTGTTTCTGGGTTATACCCAAGTGAGGAAATGGTAGGCATGATGGTGTTAGGGTGCAGCTGCATTCTTGTGTTATTTAGCTATCCCAGTGCTTGTTTCAGAATGGGAGAGAAAGAGACAAATTTATTTATGTACAAAGAAACCTATTAGATGATGTGAATGAAAAGAAACAATCACGTTGCAAGGTGAATCACCAGTCTACTTTTAGACAGTTGTAAAATTCAAAATTATTTGAGCATAGTCTTTACAATGGGTGCTAGGAAGAAAAAAAATATTCAAGAAGGAATATTTTGGCTGGTGGTCACTTCCACTTCCTGAGAAAAAGAAAGCAGATATACTAAATAAGTTGGTAAGTGGAGATTAAGCCTAGACATATCATTTTAAAAAAACTTGCAATCACGGCTGTAGTGACTGTGTATTTAAGGATTCGCTAAACAGCCGCTCTGTGTAATAATAATAGCATAAAATGATGGCTACATTTTTGAGTGTCAGTTAGGAGACACCCTGTTAGGTGATTTGCCTCATCTCATTTACTACCATTCACACTCTGTCATGTGGACATTATTACAACCTGGGTTTTTAAAGTTGAGGACATTCCTTGCCCAGCCTAAGTCACAGAGCCAATAGCTGATAAAATTGGAACTCCAGCCTAGATATTTTTGCTCTTAATCGCTGTGCACCAGTGGTTAATTCAGTGCAAAATGCACCAACCTCGTTCCTCTCCAAGAGTTAAAAATAACCAGCCGATGAAGACTTTTCCTGTTCCGTTGGTTGTTCTGAAACACACAGCACCTGTCTGTAGCAATATGCAGCAGGAGGCAATGTACAAAACAAATATGTCCTGCTGCAGGACATATACTGGCCATTTTAGAGTCAGCGAGCCAATACAACCACCGAGAATGTAAATACACTAAGTGACAGCATAATTAATCCTCTGTTACACAATCAATGAGGAACAGTAATGTTTCTTGGGAAATAGAATATAGCGGAATGAGCCGGAATTTTCCCTGAGCACAGATGTTGAGTCATCATTTGATGAATTCTCCCTGGAGGGGACTATAACAAACACACAGAGCCTCTCAAGGACAGCCACGGTTGTAAATTGTGGGCTATAAAAATAATAATATAAATATTGTGCCAACATTTATAATTTATTTGTTGGACTCACAGGTGAGAGATAGGGTTTAGCTGGCAGGTCTAATTTGAACCTAGTGTTGGCAAAGCCACACTGCATACTAAATCATTGCTTTCTATATTTCATTTAGCTTAAAAACACATAATAAAGCTCAGACAAAGGAACTTTCTTTGGACAAATGGAGTTATGGACACAGATTTTTTTTTTGTCATGTGACATTATAAAGTTATTGGGGTTTTGGTAAATTCACAGTTCCTGACTTGTAACCGGGAAGTTTAAGCATTTAGAACATTAGGTGATGTCATAACATTGAGACTATTTTTAAAAACATTCAACATTGCACACGTTTTTTGTTTGCTGGTTGGTTGTCTTTTTAGTGGAGCTTACAAAAGGAAAGTCAAAATCACTCATTAAAGAAGAACATCATTGTGAAGGGCTATGAAAAGAATATAGTTGTTTAGTCTCAAAAGATGTTATCTGATCTTAGTTGTGACATAAACTCTAGTGATCTTGGGCAAGTAGATAGTGATCAGGGCCTGTGGATGTTTTGGCAGTAATTGTTACATAAGATTCATGAATATAAAGTGAGGTATGTATAAGAAAAAGTAGTTTTGCTTGGAGTTTAAAGGTGCCTGCCATTCCTAGCTGGGCAGCATTAGTAAACATTTTAGACTCTACATACCTCAGTTGTCCCATCTTGTCAATGGAGGTACTAAGACTTACCTTTGAGAGTTTTTGAGGATTAATGAAAATGTTGTGATGCATGTCAAGTTCTGAGTACTGTGCCTTGAAGAAAGTAAGAGCTCACCATATGTTAGCACTGTTCATTTAATGTCCTGTCCTAAAAGGTAGTAAATCTTCCATAAATGTTTATTGAATGAAAAGAATAAATACAGTCAGAGGTTCTACTGAATCTTTATTGGTTTCCTATTTAGAGCTACAGTTTGCTAGAGTTTATACATTTGTACCAACTGCTGATGTAATGAGTAAGGCACAAAAAGACAAGCAGGCCCGCATGCATGGAAATATTTCAGGGCTACCCTATCAGATGCACAGGTTTTAGTAAAGTGGAAAACGTGGCAACACTACTCCATGAACAAAGGGACAAGGTGATGAGTATAACATCTATTTGGAGAACCACTGGAGTTCAATGAAAGGCTGTATTAGTGAGTGGAGAGGCGATGGGAGCAGCAGAAGAAGGAAGAAGTGAGGTTTAGCTATCATTGTTAAGCAATGAACGTGTCCTGGTGTTAAATAAATTAGATTTTTTTTTTTAATTTTTGGAAGAGGAGTTCAATAAGTCTAAATGTAAAATAAAAGGTCACCAAGAAAACACATTTCCTCTTGGACTATCAATAATTATTCCTTTAATGTTTCAGTTCCAGGCCTGTCTGTATCCTTATCTTTACTTAGAATGTATATTTATCTTTCCTGGATTTTAGATACAAAGCTCATGGAAGGCCGACTTGTGATCAAGTGATGAAAGAGAGACTTTCTGAGCATATCAACTTGCAAGAGATCTGTTAGATGGGGTGAATGGATTGGACGGAAAAGGGGAGACACACCAGGAAACAACTTCATTAACCCAGTGGTTAGGGACAAAGGTCCCAACAAATGTGACCCCACTGGAAATAAAACAAAACAGCATGTATGTTGGAGGAGGGGGAAATATTGCACAAGATTCATAAGAACATGGTACCTCATTTGCTCTTATGATTATTGCAAAGCCTGTGATAGTTCAAAATATGAGTGGTGTGTTTCATCAACTCTCATGTAATTATAGCTTGGTTATTACAGTAGAGGGAAGTAAGATTGCTGAATTTCTAAAAAAAATCTTCATAGCTGAACATCCAAATTTTCTCTTAATGATTTTAATATAACAGAAGACTTTCAATAATTAACAGAAATCTTCTATTTTGAGGAAAAATTGGTCCTGAGTATGCTTATAACACATACTGTGATACTAGAAAATTAGTCCCAAAGAAATAAAAACATTTCTTGTTCACATATTTTGAAATCAATCTCTAAAATTGTTAGGAGGCTATAAAAGATAGGGTCTTCCTTTTCAAGTGACTGTAAATTATGTATACATTTCAGCTTTAGGACACATATTTTAGGAAACATATGTATTTATCCCCATATCCTTTCTACCCTCTGAGTAGAGAACCCTGCTGGCAAATTAACAATAGAATATTAGAGAAGGTTACAATAGTTTAAACTTCGGTTTGTCTGCATTTATCCAACTCTGTAGTCTCTTCTATGGATATATTAGATTTGTTTGCATTTTTAAAATCTCATTACAAGTTTTTGAAAACAGGAAATTGCTTCTACTATGAGAGATCAATGTGCTCTTGACTCGAGCATTTTCAACAATGGTTTATCTGTGCTGGTGTGGTAATGGAGATCACGGGATATGAGAATGAATTTGGGTTCTCTAACAGGCTTTGAAAAATAGAAAGTCACTCAGAAGAAAAACCACAATAATTGTGAATTCTCAAACTTAATGATGTTCATTCAATTAGATCATTCAATTGCCCAAAGAAGCAAAACCGTCAGGTTCCTACTTACTTTTGTTGTAAAATTGTATTTTTGAAGGGGAGGAGGAGGGAAGAAGGTTTATAATACCAAGGTTAATACATTCGATTTACAGAAAATTGTATTCTATTATGCCCTGTAATTAGAAATGGAAAAAAAAAATCTCATTGAGATTTGGCCCCAAACATAAGCCAAAGCATTTCAAACTGGAAATAATTCCAGAAATGTAAGCCTAGGATTTTTTCATTTTATTTCATCTTGATCAGAAACAGCATGGGATGAATTGGGTAAAATTTCACTTCTCATTAAACAAAACCAGTTGGCTTATTCCAAGATAAATACCATGATGTGGCCAAGTTTGGTACAGCTTTGTGTGTTCTGCCCAAACAACTCAAGAGTCACTTCTGTCCCCGTCCGATTGCCTAGATAGCTATCCTAAATCCTTCACCCATTTCTCTGAAAACCTTCATCCATTTCCAGTTGCCAGAGCGAGTGGATGAGAGGAGTAATTGACCATTAAACAAAAATTATGGCAGCCCATTGTTTCAGACTGAGCTCCTGCACTACATCCCAACAGACCAGACCAAACCAAAATGAGGTTGCTCATGCTAAATAATCAAACTGAAACTTTAAGAAAGCATACACACCCCAAAACAGACAAATTTTTTCTGAAAACAAATTCCAGGCTACCTGTGTCAGCATAATGAAGTCTTCTCTGCTTTAACCCTTACCATAAAAGGCGGGTGGATTGCTTGAGGCTGGGAGTTCAAGACCAGCCTGGGCAACATAGTAAGACCTAGACTCTAAAAAATGTTTTTAAATGGTAACCTGACTTTACTCAATCATTTTTTCCCATTATTCTGTTTCCTTGTCTCCACCTTGCAAAACCCACTGTTCTGCCATTGCCCAGCAAAAGTTCTGATTCTATTTTATGCGATGGAGACTACCCTGATTCATAAATTGCAAACAAAAGCCAATTAGATCTATAAATAAACATGTAGCAATTTTTTCTTTTGATACTATAAAAGAGCACAAGGAAACTTCTTGGGGTAATGAAAATATTCAATATCATGATTTTGGTGGGAGTTATACCATTGCATTATACATTTCTTAAAACACATCAAATTGTACAATTAAAATTGGAGAATTTATTGTATGTAAATGATACATCAAAAGTATTATCTCAAGAGTTAGAAATATTCTGAAGGAAATTAAATGGATTCATTTATAAATGATCAATATGCTAAGAGTAATATTAAGATAGTATTGGGACGGAAATATTTAGTTATTGATTTTGCCTCATTCATTTTAGACAATTTGGGTCTAAAAATATTTATATATGGGACATAGATGAAAAGAAGTGTACTGGCCCTATTATTAGTGTAAACATTTTTACTTTTAACATAAATATTCATTTAATGAAATTATTCATTAAAATGCTGCTATACTCCAACTTACCAGGCAGCCCAGCTAATAGAATTCCTAAACTGTTATATCATTCTATCTTCTACCGTATGAAATTTAGCAGCACAGACAAGGATCTAAGTTATTTTCTCATATACAGCATACATGTAGTGCAGACTGGTAACTTCTGTAGGAGACTAGGTTTCACACTATTTCTGATTAGGTACTAGGTATTCCCCAGACTGTGGTGAAGCATTTTATTGGTTGTTACAGCCAGTGCAATAGATCCTAACTTATCTTTCATCTGACCTTAAATATAAATGAAAAACAATAAATTTATTTCAAGGTTGCACTGAGAATAAGCAAGGCCAATTGAAATAGAGGCTTTAAGCCTCTTCCAATTTATATTTTGAACCAAGCTAAAGTAAAAACAGAAAAGAATTAAAATTACTCTTTCTGTTGTTAAATTACATTTAATATTGGGGGCTGTGATTTTTATTTATTTATATTTTTGTTTTTGAGGGGAAAAAAGAAAAAACAGCATTCAGCATCAATAAAGGACCATCCATCATAATGGCCATTGATAAATGGGATTATCAATGAATGCTTTAAAATAGCAAACCATAATAACATGGAAATACTGTGTTAAAGGCATTAATTAGTAGTCCACATAAAGGTGAATCATTTTTTCATTGAAGTTTTCAGATCTCTTTTATTATGAGGATAATCTGGAAAACATAAGCCTCTAACTTTTGCAGATATTCTTTTAAAATCATGAGATTAGAGTAAAACTCTAAATCTTCAAGTTACAACTGGGAAACAATCAAACTTGAAATAAGGCATGACTTTCAATGAAGGTCAAATCAATGATGGTCAAATCAACATAGCTATAGAATTAACTTGAAGAACAACACATTGTAAACAAGCCAAAGTCTCACCCCATGGGAGTTTAGAAAGATTGCTATGTAATATACTGCCATGTCTGTTTTATAGGTAAGGCTCAGATAGGAAACGTTTCTTGTTGTGTTTGCTCCCAGTGAAATTTGAATCTGAAAAATCCACGACACAAGTGTTCCATTTCATTACTGTGTATTGATTGTTCATGTGTACGCTTCTAAGAAAGCAAAGAAACATGGCTGTTATAAATCCTCTTATTTCACACTGATACTCTAGTTTAAAAAGTGGAGTGGTAAAACACAATTAAAATGACTGTTAAAAGTCACCCTGAATTTTAATTCTATAACCAGGAAGGTAAACTTAAGGTACCCAAGCAAGAAAGAATTATTTCTCTGTCTGCCATCTCTGGGGTTCTTGCCTACCAGCCTCTCTCTAAAACACACACAATCATTGGAATGGTGAATAGCAAGGGACCAAGTCGAGGGAAAATACATTTAGGACTTATGTGAGGGTAATGTCATCTTGAAATGGGGGTCTACTTATCTGCAGAAATGGAAAGCCTATAATGGTAGTGGTTGCCAAGATTTTTATTTTTATTTTTTTTTTATTTTATTTTTTTTTTTTTGAGACAGAGTCTCACTCTGTTGCTCGGGCTAGAGTGAGTGCCATGGCGTCAGCCTAGCTCACAGCAACCTCAAACTCCTGGGCTCAAATGATCCTTCTGCCTCAGTCTCCCAAGTAGCTGGGACTACA